>PVIH01014652.1:28107-53024 GCA_004025045.1 Sigmodon hispidus | reverse complement strand
GTTTCTTGGAAGAATTTTGTGGGTCACTTATGTATACAATCATATCATCTGCAAATAGAGATAGCTTCACTTCTTCTTTTCCAATTTGTATGCCCTTAATCTCTTTTTGTTCCCTTATTGCTTTAGCTAAAACTTCGAGAACTATATTGAATAGATAAGGGGAGAGAGGACATCCTTGTCTAGTTCCTGACTTTAGTGGCATTGCTTTGAGTTTTTCTCCATTAAGTTTGATACTGGCTGTCGGCTTCTTGTAAATCGCCTTAATTATATTTAGGTATTCTCCCTGTATTGCTGATCTCTCCAGGGTTTTAATTGTAAAGGAGTGTTGCATTTTGTCAAAGGCTTTTTCCAATTCTAAGGATATGATCATGTGGTTTTGTTCCTTTAGTTTGTTTATATGATGGATAACATTTACAGTTTTTCGTATGTTAAACCAGCCCTGCATTTCAGGGATGAAGCCTACTTGGTCGTGGTGGATGATATCTTTTATACATTGTTGTATACAGTTTGCCAAAATTTTGTTGAGAATTTTCGCATCAATATTCATAAGGGAAATTGGTGTGTAATTCTCCTTCTTTGCTGTTTCTTTGAGTGGCTTAGGTATTAGGGTAATTGTGGCCTCATAAAAGGTATTTGGCAATATTTCTTCAGTTTCTACTGTGTGAAATAGTTTGAGGAGTAACAGTAGTAATTCTTCTTTGAATATCTGGTAGAATTCAGCACTGAAAACATCTGGACCAGGGCTTTTATTTTTGGGGAGGTTTTTAATGACAGCTTCAATTTTCTTAAGTGTTATAGGCCTGTTCAGGTAATTAATCTGATCTTCATTTAAATTTGGTAGGTGGTACCTGTCCAGAAAGCTCTCCATTTCTTCTAGGTTTTCCATTTGGAATACAGATTTTCAAAAAATGATCTGATAGTTCTCTGTATTTCCTGGGGTTCTGTTATTATGTCCCCATTTTCCTTTTTGATTTTGTTGATTTGAACACTCTCTCTCTGTTTTTTGATGAGTTTGGCTAAGGACTTATCTATCTTGTTAACTTTCTCAAAGAACCAACTCTTAGATTCATTGATTCTTTGTATTGTTCTTTTTGTTTCAATTGTATTGATTTCAGCTCTAAGTTTGATTATTTACTGCAGTCTACTCCTTCTAGGTGAGTTCACTTCTAATTGTTCTAAGGCTTTCACCTGAGCTGTTAGCTCTCTAGTGTGGGATTTCTCTAGGTTTTTCATATAGGCATCAAGTGCTATGAATTTTCCTCTTAATACTGCTTTCATTGTGTCCCACAAGTTTGGAAACGCTGTGGATTCATTTTCATTAAATTCTAGGAAGACTTTGATTTCTTTTTTAATTTCTTCCTTAACCCAGAGATGGTTCAGCTGAGTGATGTTTAGTTTCCATGAGTTGCTAGGCTTTCTTTGGGTTTTGATGTTGTTGAACTCTGACTTTAGGCCCTGGTGCTCCGATATGTTACAAGGGATTATTTCCATTGTTTTGTATCTGTTGATATTTGCTTTATGACCAATTATGTGGTCAATTTTGGAGAAAGTTCCATGAGGTGCTGAGTACTATGAATTTTCCTTTGTGTTTGGGGGGAAGCGTCTGTAGATATTTATTAAATCCATTTGCATCTTAACCTCATTTAGACTCCTTACTTCTCTGTTGAGTCTCTGTCTGGTTGATCTATTCAGCGTTGAAAGTGGGTTATTGAAGTGTCCCACTATTATGGTGTAAGAATTGATGTGAGATTCTAGCTTTAGAAGTGTTACTTTTACACAGGTAGGTGCCCTTATATTAGGGGCCTAACAGTTCAGGATTGAAATCTCCTCTTGACCAATTTTTCTGTGATGAATATGTAGTGCCCATCTTGGTCCCTTTTAATTGCTTTTAGCTTATAGTCTACTTTGTTAGATATTAGGATTGCCACCCCTGCTTGTTTCTTAGGACCATTTTACTGGAAAATCTTTTCCCAACCCTTTTTTCTAAGCATGTGTCTGTCCTTGCGGTTTAAGTGTGTTTCTTGTAGGCAACAGCAGGATGGCTTCTGTTGTTGTATCCATCTTGTTAGTGTGTAACGTTTTATAGGAGAGTTGAGTCCATTGATATTAAGGGATATTAGTGACCATTGATTGATATTTCCTGCCATTTTTGGTGGTAACTTGTTTGCATTTCCTTTCTCTGGAGAATTCTTCTCTGGAATTATTGATTGTGATTTCTGGGAATCGGAACCAATGGGAGCTCCAGTCTCCTCTCCCTGGCAGGGATACATGTGCTGGGGCCTTCTGACCCCTCCTAACCTCTGGGCGGGGTCTGAGTCTGTCCTTCAGAGTCCCCAATCCTTATCTGATTGCTCAGTTGGAGGTGGGTATCTGTGCGAATTCCCTCAGAAGCAGCTTGGGGGACCGTGGCAGGCAGAGTGCGCTGGGACAAGCTCTGCAGACAGCACCTGGTCCCGGAACCAGCTGCATAGTTCTTAAAATAATAATGAAAAGGTAAAATAATTTTTTTCAGTGACCCTAGATTTCATCATGTACTTTTGAAAAGCAAACAGAAACAAAACTATGATCACAAAAACTTCTGGAGAGATAATCAGCATACAGATAATATGTAGTATATAGGTATTGTATGCCATGTCTTAACCCATGTGTGTGCATGTGCACATGTGCCTGTGTGTAGTTTTTCTGATGTTCATAATTTATTTTGAAGTGGATTGGTGATGTTAGTGGCAGATGTCTCATTATCAAAAGAGAAAATAATTTATGTTTTTGAGATTTTTTAAATGTTATATTTCATGGATATTTGAAGTATTTATATACATGGTTTGGTTTATCAGTCCTATAGTAACCTACATTCCACAAGTTGGTGTTTCTGCATCCTGTTACAATAGTAGTTCTGAGCAGTGGCGCCCATAACTTTAAGTATAGGGTAGTAAGTCAGTGGAAAAGAAATGGCTTATGTCAGATTGCCACAAAGAGAATTGCTTTAGTTAGTTGATCTGCACAGAAACACCTCACCCCCACCATTTATTTGAGTCCTCAGGAAGAAAGAGTGGACTTTGTTCTTATGCTTAACAAGAATCTTAGATAAAATTATAGCAACTGTCTCCAGGCATAAGAATAATCAGAGGACAATGTTTCCCAGTGATTTCTACTTATGCCACAAGTTTTGTCTGATTGTGTCACCTACATTGTTTGCTACATATTTTTTTACATAAATTCACTTAAAAATAAATATTATAAAAATTATAACTTGAACTATAATAAATTTGAAATTCATAATATTATATGTGGGGAAAAACTTATATACAGTGTATCTAAAACTTGTTCTCCAAGGTTTTAAGCTAGAGACTTGCTCTCTGAAAAAACTTTAAGATGAGAGAAGTGTTAAGACTGTAATTTACCTTATTACAATCAGAAGATTAACAGTAAACTTTAAAAGTTTGATGACTATGTCATTGTTGATTGATACCAGGTTACATACTCACTACCTAAACCTCAGAATACCATATTACACTCATTTCTACCCTTGGCAGTATGGAAGCCATGAATGACTTCCACACCTAGCGTCCTTACCAGATTTTCATAAATAAGTCAAGATAGAAGTGGATAATTTTGAGAGATCAAATATTTAACAAATGCTACAATGGAGACTCTTCCTCATTCTTTCAGCTTGCTCAGCTTTCTACCATTCCCATCTCATCTCTCAAATCCCTTTTTGATATAGTTTTGATATTTCTTCATTTCATTGCTAGGAATGAATTGATATAGATGGAGCAATGAGAAGCACTCTCTCTTGGAGAAATCATTCCTAATGAGTTTACAAAGGTACTATATTGGACTGATGGCTTGAAAATACACATATGACAGAGAAGTTTAATTTATATACATTTGGTGATCAATTGGCATCTGTGTGTCTTATATTCACATATACATGTATATGCACACATATTATATATACACACATATGTATATTGCATATACATATATATTTATAATATACAACTAGTAAAAAGAAGGAAGAAGAAATATGAGTATTTTTAAGTTTATTTATATTTGGGTAAATATTTCTGGGATCATGGGGATTCAGGTTATCTTGACTATTATGTTTACCTTCACTCAACATACATACTAATTATTCTCATTTGGATAAATTGTCTTTAAAGAAAAAGTAGTAAATAGCTCAGCAAACAAGATGCTATTGTTAACTAAACTCATGGTCAAAGATATGTCAGAATCTGTCTATGTATCCCATCAATACAAAATGCAATCATGAAAATGGAACAGCATAGAAAGAGAACATGACAGTTTGCATATGTAGGTTTCACTTTTGTTTCTTTAGCTGATGATGCCTTGTTAATAAAATATGAGTGGGATCATGTAACTTTGTTCTTTACAAAGAGTGGTACAGCTGGTTTCTATATATCTGAAATATTTGTTCTGAGAAAAGAATGCATTAGAGTACACAGAGCAGCTAAAGTAGAGATGGTACTAGAAAAACTGTTCTCTTCTATTTTTATTGAAACTAGCAAAGTTACACTGAAGTTTTGTAACTATGCTCTGTAACTATATTCTTCACAATAATTATGCAAAATACCAGTCTTTTCTTCTCCCTTTGACTTTCCTATGTAACTTTCTTCTACAGTTTTCATTTTTTTCTTATCCTTTGTTGCTTTTATTCTACGACTTCTAATCCATTCTTTCCCTTTAATTCAAAGAAGGTGCCCTAAGTATTACAAACCCCATAAAAGGCATATAAAAGGCATATGAAACATAATTAGAAAGAGTCCAGAATGTGAGACAATTAGATACTGAATTAGTAAGAAGGCAGGTTTGTTTGTACTTGTCTCGCCATATATCACAGATGCATAACTCAAGGAATATGGAAAGTCTTAATCAGGCTTTTTTTCTTCCCTCGGGTGATAAAGCTCTCTACAAAAAAAAAAAAAAAAAAAAAAAAAGTTACAGGTAGGAGAATCTTCAAAACTAGTTTTTGAAAGCAAATGAAAATACTGGATTGTTAGCATTGCTGTAAGATGGGAAACTTAATGTTTGTGTTTGTATTTGTGTAATTTTTAAGCCATGCATATAACTTTCATATTAGGTCGTAAAATTGAATCAGGTCACATGTGATTTGAAAGATATAGGTAAAGAAGAATAAACAAACAAACAAGCAAAAAAAACAAAAAACAAAATAAAAAAAAAACAACTAACAAGCAGGAAACCAAAATCCAACCAAAGAAAAACCTTCCTTCCTTTTGGTTTAGGCAAGGGTGAGAGCATCTGTGGATTTACTTATTGTATTAATTCAGTTTTGCAGTATTTCTTAGCATCAGCAGCTGGCTTCTGGTAATTTAAAGCTGATTACTGTGTAAATGAGTGAAAACTAGATGTTAATTAGTAAAATTATCTAAGAGCAGAACATGGGACAGAAGAAAGTTATAGTTTCTGTAACTTTGTTTAATGAAGAACAATAGCTGGATGGAGGGAGAGAAGTGAAGAGTTCAGCTTCCCCTGTTACTTCCCATGTTGGCTGAGGACAGAGAAGGTTGGAGTCAGAGAATTTGGGAAGACAGGCCTGAGGAGATGGCTGGGTGAAAATGGGCTGTGGTTTGTTCCCTTTCTCTCTAATATTTCAGCTTTTCCCCAATATCTGGCTCCTAATTTTTATTACAATATGAAATAGAATTCATGCAATACTAGCCCTCCTGTCCCTGTCTTAGAAGTTATTCAGCAATCTATTTGGCAGAACCAGTCATTACACCACAGCATAGATTTTTATAGCAGCTAAAAGTTGTGGTCTAGGTTTAGCACAACATCACTAGTCTTGATCCAAAATCTACAGTGAGGCCAATGTAAACAATAACTTTTCTGTCTATTTTTCACAAGTTGAGCTTTATGGATATTTTATACAGGCCAACCTGATGGTTCATTGGAGGCATACATTTTTTTTTTACCCAGGATGTTCTTCCTTGATTCTTCTATATTTGTATCTCATAGTGCCCACAGAGTGCACTATGATGGTTAATTTTACATCCGTTTAACTTCCCTGTAGGATGTCAAGGAATTTTGTAAAACAATTTTTGGTTACTTTTATGAGGTTGGCATTTTAATTCATAAACTGAGTCAAGAAGGTGCACTATCCAGTATAGATGGGAATTGATTTATTAGTTGAGAACAGTAAGACAGAAGGATTGAGAGAGATTACATTTCCTCTGTACAGTGATGCTTAGCTTCTGCTCTTGGATATTTTGGATCTTATGTTTTAAGACTAACACTAGATTATATCACTGGCTTTTCTTAGCTTCCACCTTGTGGATAGCAGAGAGTGAGAAAGACAATTTTCAAAATCACGTGAGCCAACTCTGACAAAAAAAAATAAAAAATATACTCTTATTCCATAGTATTTCTATAAACTATCATCTCTGAGGAAGCCTGGGTAATATAATACCTTCTAAAAATGTTCATGCTGGCCTGAAATAATGTGTACACTAGGGTACCAAGAGTCATCTTGAAGAACAAAAGAAGGTGTTGTGTTTTATTAGATCTAAGAAAAAAAATGCCTTAAAGAGGCTTCTTTGCTTGTTTCCAATTCAGGAGATGAATGTTCCACTCTTCTAACAGGTGGCAGAGGGTAGAAACTCTGGCTGATAACAAGGGATGGAAGAGTGAATCTCTAAAACTTTTGAGGATTGAAATGTACCATCTTCAAATCTGTTATTGTGGAGATCTATCTGGTCAATACAGACACTCAGTGGGTGAAGTAGGAACACACAACTAGAAAGCTTAGTCTTTAGGTTTACAGATGTATTCCTGAGCATTGCTCCTAAAGTGCTGGTAGTTTTCTGATTTTATTAGTTATTTTTATGAAGAACTAGATAGTGTGTCAGTTTTCAACATGGGTGACTAATGGTGTGTGTGTGTGTGCGTGTGTGTGTATCTCTGTGAGTGATGGTCCTATGGTAATATCAGCTTACAGTCACATGAAACAGGTAAAATATATTGAAATAACTCTACCTTTGTCACTTAAATTCTAGAGAAGAGTATAAATGGACCCCTGAGCAAGTAAAAATGCTATTACATAAAATGTAATTAAGTAATTCTGGTTCTAAACATGATTTTGGAACTCTCATATCTTTGTACTAGATAGCATTGGTAAAAAGGTAAAGTATTTTAATACCTATGGGAATATATATTTAGGAACTGTGACAGTGTGGCTGAAAGAACAAAGGTCACATGCTGTGGCAGGGTTATTCAGTGGAGAGTTTATTCCCAGTTGCAGTTGCCAGTGATGACTGGAAACTGTCTACTCCTCTTGGGACTGAGAAATAAGAGTTTCATCTCAAGGTCTTTCATTTGACATCTTGGACCAGGGGATTACAGCTCTGGGTTCTCCTGGACTGTCTTGCCTGAGTCTCAATTCTAGTCCTTTGAGTGTATTAGAGGGTTTATTCTTTATGTATTAGGTGATTTATTTCTATTTTGGGAAAAACAATGATGGAACCAGGACTGTGTAAATAAACCTCTATTTGCATCTAAACTTCTCTTAAAAGATTGGGTCTTACAACTGCTATATCTTTGCAATTCTAAGAAATAAATATTCAAGGTAGAAAAAAAAAAGAGAATCACAACAAGCCTTTATATAAAACTATCTGGTAGCTCTTTAGTAATGAGTGTTAGGGTGGTTGAGAATAATAGTGTAAATGTGGGAAAGGGCCAGTGTGTCCTTTCTGATTCTGAAGTCTTTTGAAGAAACTTTAATGGTCCATACGATGCTATAATCATCACCACTTGAACCTATCAGCTTTTACTCAGAGATTATAATAGTCAGAATTCTCAATGTCTTACTCTGCTTAGACAAAATGATCCTTACTAATTTTCAATATTGTGCTCATCTAACTGCTTGGCAAGTGAAGAAAAATGAAAATAATACAAAAAGGTAAAGAAAAAGTCAAACTGTCCTTATTTGCAGATAATATGAGTATTATACATGAGATTCTCCCAAATTCTACCAAAAATATTCTAGAAACAAACAATCTCAGGAAAGTGGAAGGGCACAAATCAATGTACAAGAATCAATAGCTTTTCTGCATACAAATACAACAGCACAGAGGGAAACATAAGGGGAAAAGACACATTATCATTTTTAAAGAAAGTTTTTTTTTTTGGTTTTTTTTTTTGTTTGTTTTTTTTTTTTTTTTTGCTAAACCTAACCAAGGATGTAAAGGATTGTTGTAATGAAAGTTCTAACCATCTGAAAAAAGGAGATACTAGAAAATATAAAGACATCACATGTTTTTATGGATTGTTAAAATTAATATTATAAAAATAACAATTCTACCAAAGTTAACTTACAAATTCGATGCAAGTCCAATCAAAATTCTCATCTTGTAAATCACAGAAATTATAAGAAAACTACCCTATAATTCATACGGAAGCATAAAAGCCCCGGATAGCCAAAGTAATCTAGAGCAAAAGACAATTACTAGAGAAATGATCATTCTAGACTTGAAGATATATATTACAGAGCCACAGTAGTAAGAACAGCATGGCACTAGCATAGAAGCATATATGTTGACCAATGGAACAGAATAGAAGATCCAAACATGAATAAACATAACTAAGATCATGTAATATTTAACAGAGATGCCAAAAGCATACAACAGAGAAAACTGGAAGCTCACATGTAGTAGAATAAAACCATACTCATATCAATCACCTTACACAAACAACTAATTCAAAATGGATCAAAGACCTAAACATAAAACCTGAAACACTGAAAATGCCAGAAGAAAATATAAGCTGTACCCAGCATTATAGGCATAAGAGAAGACTTTCTAATAGGACTTCATTTTCCCTGAAATTAAGAACAACAGTTAACAAGTAGACCTCACAAAACTAAATAGCTTCTACAAGCTAAGAAGGATCTCAGATACACCCCTGAAACCACAAAAATTGATAATTCCACAGAGAAAAGCCCAAAGAAGGGAAATACATACAAGCTACCCTAAAAATAATAGGAAATAACATTCAGTGGTCACTCATATCCCTTAATATCAATGGCCTCAGTTCACCTATAAACAAACACACACTAACACGATGGATACAAAAACAGAAGCCATCCTTCTGCTGCATACAAGAAACACATCTCAACCTTAAAGACAGACACAGGCTCAGAGCAAAGGGTTGGAAAAAAATTTTCCAATCAAATGACTCTAAGAAACAAACTGGTGTTGCCATCCTAATATCTAACAAAGTAAAATTCAAACTAAAATCAATTTAAAGAGACCAGGATGGACATTACTTCTTCATCTCAGGAAAAATTGATCAAGATGAGATTTCAATTCTGAAAATTTATACCCCTAATATAAGGGCTCATACGAAGTAAAAGAAACACTACTAAAGCTCAAACTCCACATCAGTTCTCACACCCTAATCATGGGAGGCTTCAATACACCAATTTCACCTTTAGATAGGTCAACCAGAAAGACAAAAGAGAAATAAGGGGTCTAACAGAGGTTATAATGTAAATGGGTTCAATAGATATTTATAGAAGCTTCCACCCAAACACAAATTTCTCAGCACCACATGGACCTTTCTCTAAAAGTGACCATCTAATTGGTCATAAAGCAAATATCAATAGATACAAAAATGGAAATAATCCCTTGTACCATATCAGATCAGCATGTTCTAAAATTAGAGTTCAATAACATAAAAAACCACAGAAAGCCTACCAACTCATGGAAAGTAAACATAATTCAACTGAACCACCTCTGAGTCAAGGAATAACTTAAAGAAATAAATGACTTACCAGAGTTTAACAAACATGAATCCACAACATACCCAAAGTCACAAGACACAATGAAAGCAATCTTGAGAGGAAAATTCATAGCATTACTTGCCTATATGAAAAATCTAGAGAAATCCCACACTAGGGAACTATCAGCACAGCTAAAAATCTTAGAATAATTAGAAGCAAACTCACCTAGAAGGAGCAGACAGCAGGAAATAATCAAACTTAGAGCTGAAATCAATAAAATTGAAACAAAAAGAACAATACAAAGAATCAATGAATCAAAGAGTTGGTTCTTTGAGAAAGTCAAAAAGATAGATAAACCCTTATCTGAACTAACCAAAGAAGAGAGAGTATCCAAATCAACAAAATCAGAAATGAAAAAGAGGACACAAAAACAGACTCCCAGGAAATCCAGACAATTATTAGGTCATACTTTGAAAATCTATACTGCAATAAAGTGGAAAACCTAGAAGAAATGGACAGCTTTCTGGACAGGTATCATTTACCAAAATTAAATCAAGAACAGGTTAAATACCTAAACAGACCTATAACTCCAAGGAAATTGAAGCTGTCATTAAAAGCCTCCAAAGTGAAAAAAAAAAAAAAAAGCCCAAGTCCAGATCCTTTCATTGCAGAATTCTACTCCACATTCAAAGAAGAACTAATACCAACACTCCTCAAACTGTTTCATACAGTAGAAGCTGAAGAAATATTGCCAATCTCTTTTTATGAGGCCACAATAATCCTAATACTCAAGCTACTCAAAGATGCAACTAAGAAAGAGAATTACAGACCAATTTCCCTCATGAATATTGATGCAAATATTCTCAACAAAATTCTTGCAAACTGTATATAACAACAGATAAAAAAATATCATCCACATGATCAAGTAGGCATCATCCCAGAAATGCAGGGATGGATCAAAATACAGAAAACTGTAAATGTCATCCATAATATAAGCAAATTTAAGGAAAAAAAAACCCACATGATTATATCCTTAGACACTGAAAAAGCCTTCGACAAAATCCAACACTCCTTTATAATACAAGTCCTGTAGAGGTCAGGAATACAGGGAAAATATTTAAGTATAATAAAGGCCATGATATCCTAAAATTTACAGGCAAATGGAAGTGTTTGGAGAATATTGTCCTGAGTGAGGTATCATAAACCCAGAAAGATAATCAGGGGATGTCACATCAGTAGACTTTAAACAAAAAGCTAAATATGTCCAAGCTGCAAACCACAACCACTGAACAGCTTGGGATCTGAAACATCTTGGACCAGCATCTTGGAGCCCATTGCCTCCAGAGGAACACTTGACCCAGTCTTGATGTTCGGGTGAGGTAAGCAGATCTGACTGGAGTGGATGCTGAACTAAGCAACCTTGGGACCTTGGGACTTCTTTGCCTTGCTGGGGAAGAGATAAAGAGATGGAAAGAAGAGTGAGTGACTCGGAGGGGCAGGAGGGGGGAAGGGAGTCTGAACAAGGGAATACAGATATAAAAAAATGACTTGATTCATTAAAAAAATCAATAGGCAATAATGCAAATTAAATGATTTTTCATTGTTGATAATTAAATATTTATTTTCTAAGTTTGTCAGATTTCCTAGAAGTAATTTGCATACTCCTAGTCATAGGTAGAAGGAAGATGATAAAAAAGAAAAATGGAGGAGAGAATAAAGATGAATGTGACTTACAAGAAGCCAACAGCCAACATCAAACTAAGTGGACAAATACTCAAAACAATCTTACTAAAATCAGGAATGATACAAGGTTGTCCCGTCTTCCCCTATCTATTCAATATTATTCTCCAAGTTTTAGCTAAAGTAATAAGAGAACACAGGGAGATTAAGGGGATAAAAATTGGAAATGAAGAAGTGAGTATATCTCTATTTGCAGATAATATGATGTTATAAACAAGTGATCCACAAAGTTCTACCAAGGAACTTCTACAGCTTATGAACACTTTCAGAATGGTAGCAGGATACAAGATTAACTAAAAAAAAAAAAAATCAGTACCCCTCCTATACACTAAAGATAAAAGGGCTCAAAAATAAATAAGGGACATCACCCTTTATAATATCTTCTATAGCATTAAATACCTTGGAGTAATTACAACCAAGGTAGGAACAGATATGTTTTTTGAAAAACCTTAAATCACTGAAGAAAGAATTTGAAGAGGATATCAGAAAATAAAATGTTCCCCGGTGTTCCTAAATAGGTAGGATCAACTTAGTAAAATTGACAGTCTTACCAAATGCAATCTACAGATTCAATAAATGCCTGTCAAAATCCCAACACATTTTTATACAGTTGGAAAAAGCAATACTCATTTTCATTTGGAATAACAGGAAAGCCAGGAATGCCAAAACAATTTTACTCAACAAAATAACCTCAGGAGGCATCACCATTCCTTACTTCAAATTATACTATAGAGCTAAAGTAGTAAAAACAAGCAGGTACTGGGATAAAAAGAGACTCCTGGATCAATGAAATCGAATTGAAGATCCAGACATTAACCCAATAACCTATGAACACCTGATCTATAACAAAGAGGCCAAAACATTCAATGGAAAAAGGATAGTATCTTTAGTAAATGGTGTTGGCATAGCTGGATGATAGTGTGGTGAACAATGTAAATAAATCCAAGCTGTCACCCTGCACAAAACTCAAATTCAAGTGGATCAAACACCTCAATATTAATCCAGCCACACTGAACCTGACAGAAAAGAAAGTAAGAAATACTCCCCAACGCCTTAGCTCAGGTGACTACTTACTAAATATAGCATCAGTAACACAGACACTAAGAACAATTAATAAGTGGGAACTCCTGAAACTGAGACGCTTCTGTAAAGCCAAAGACACAGTCAATAAGACAAAATGACAGCCTACAGAATGGGAAAAAAATTTCACCAACCCTACAAGTGATTGATCTTAAAAATATATGGGGAACTCAAAAAATTAGAGCCCCAAACCCTTAAAACTCCAAGTACTAAATGGGCTTGAGAACTAAAAAGGAAATTTTCAGCAGAAGAATTAAAAATGGCTGAAAGGCACCTGAGAAAGTGTTCAACATCTTTAGCTGTCCAAGAAATGCAAATCAAAACAACTTTTAGATTCCACCTTACACCTGTTAGATTGGCTAAGATTAAAAATAGAGATGACAGCCTATGCTGGAGAGGATGTGGAACAAGGAGAAAATGCCTGCATTATTGGTGGGAGTTTAGTTCAGCCACTCTGGAATGCTGTATGGTGGTTTCTCAGAAAGTTAACTGAGAATAAATCTCCCCAAGGACCCAGCAATACCACTTCTGGGTGTATACCCTAAAGAAGAACAGTCGCACTCCAAAGGCATTAGCTCAACTATGTTCATAGCAGCATTATTCATAATAGCAAGAACCTGGAAACAACCTAGATGCCCCTCAACTGAAGAATGGATTAACAAACTGTGGTACATCTACACAATGGAGTACTTCTCAGCAGTAAGAAAAAAATGATACACTAAAATTTGCAGGCAAATGGATGGATTTGGACAACATCCTCCTGAGTGAGGTATCACAAACCCAGAATGATAAGAGCGGTTATACTCACTCATTAGTGGACTTTAAGCAATTAGAGCTCAAAACTTTGAATAACCCAATCAAAAAGTGGGGTTGAGAACTAAAATTCTCAGCAGAAGAATTACAAATGGCTGAAAGGCACTTGAAAAAGTGCTCAAAACCTTTAGCCATCAGAGAAATGCAAATCAAGACAACTCTGTGATACCACCTTTACCTGTCAGAATGGCTAACATTAAAGACACAGATGACAGCCTATGCTGGAGAGGTTGCAGAGCAAGGGAATCGCTCTTTGTTGGTGGAAGTGTAAGCTTGTTCAGTCACTCTGGAATGTAGTATGGCAGTTTCTCACAAAACTTGGAATTAATCTCCCTTAGGATCCATCAATACCACTGGGCATATACCCTAAAGATGCACTTTCACACTCCAAAGGAATTAGCTCAACTATATTCATAGTTATTTGTAATAGCAAGAACCTAGAAACAGCCTAGATGCTCCACAATTGAAGAATGGATTAACAAACTGTAGTACATCTACACAATGGAGTACTACTCAGCAGTAAAAAAAAAAAAAAAAAAAAAAAAGATATCCATTCATTGAAGAATATCCATACAGAGTGAGGTATCACAACCCCAGAAAGATAAGCAGGGGATGGACTCACTCATAAGTGGACTTTAAACAAAAATCAAGGTATTCCTAAGCTGCAAAGCACAACCACTGAAAGCCTGAGATCTGAAACACTTTGGATGGGCACCTTGGAGCCCATTTCCTCCAGAAGAACACCTGACCCAGTTTTGATGTTGGGGTGAGGAAATCAAATCTGCCTCAAGTGAATGCTGAACTAAGCCACCTTGTGTTGGGAGCCAAAGTCAACTTAGCCATATTTTATAAGTTAGCTCCTATAGCTAGCCAGCAGTCTTTAGCTAAACCATGACTCCTGATAGTCTGGCTTGATTCTCTCATCTCAGCAGGTGACATCCTCCAGACCCTCAGGTCAACAGATAGATTTCCATATTAATCATACCCTGTCTGTTACTTCCCCTCACAGGCTTGCCACATTCTTTCGTATTTCCCACCCCCTTTCTTTTCAGCTACCTGCATGGCAGAGATTCTGTATAAATATTGGCTGTAACAATAAAGCTTTGGAGGACTTGAACAGAGAGATTTGTCTTGTCCTTCCATTCTTCGTTCTTCGTGTTCCTGCCTTCCATTTGTTTCATTCCTAGATTTACGTCCACGCTGAAGATCCTGCTGGCTGGGGCAAATCCTTGTGATCTTGGGACCTTCCCTTGCTGGGGAGGAGATAAGGAGATGGAGAGAAGAGAGAGTGACTGGGATGGGCAGGAGAGTGAAGGGAATTTGACCAAGGGGATGCATGGTTAAAAATGAGCCTTTATTCATAAAAAATATTAAATGTCAAAAGAGAAAAGACTCAGATATAGTAGACAAGAGAAAAAAGAAGGGAAGGTAAAAATGTATTAATATAAATGTATATTCATTTTTCCTAGGATTGTAGCTTATAATAATGCTTATATTCAAGTGTGAAATAAGTAATTTTAATGTACTCATGCAAATATACATGTACAATTGAAAAAATTGTGTTGGGATTTTGGTGGGCATTGCTTTGGATCTTTTGGTAAGCTTTTGGTAAGATTGCCATTTTTACTATCCTACCTATCCAGGAACATGGGAGATCTTTCCATTTTCTGATATCATCTTCAATTTCTTTCTTCAGTGATTTAAAAATTTTTTCAAGCAGATCTGTTCCTTCTTTGATTATAGTTACACTGAGGTATTTAATGCTATTTGCAGCTATTATAAAAGGTGATGTTTCCTGTATTTCTTTTTCAGCCCTTTTTTTCCTTAGTGTATAGAAGGGCTATTGATTTCTTTGAGTTAATCTTTTATCCTACTACATTGCTGAAGGTGTTTATCAGCTGTGGAAGTTCCCTGGTAGAATTTTGTGGGTCACTTATATATACAATCATATCATCTGCAAATAGAGATAGTTTTACTTCTTTTTTTCCAATTTGTATTCCTTTAATTTCCTTTCATTCTCTTAGCTTTAGCTAAATCTTTGAGAAGTATGTTGAATAGATATGAAAAGAGAGGCCAGCCTTGTCTTGTTCCTGATTTTAGTGAGATTTGGCTGTTGGCTTTTAGCAAATCACCTTTATTATATTTAGGTATTTTCCCTGTATTCCTGATTTCTCCAGGACTTTTATCATGAAGGATTGTTGAATTTTGTCAAAGGCCTTTTCAGCATCTAAGGAGGTGATTATGTGGTTTTTTTCCCTTCAATTTGTTTCTATGATGGATGACATTTACAGTTTTTTGTATGTTGAACCATTCCTACATTTCTGTGATAAAGCCTCTTTGATCGTGGTGAATGTCTCTTTTTATATGTTGTTAGATTTGCGTTGTCAGAATTTTGTTGAGTATTTTTGCATCAATGTTCATGAAGCAAATTGGTTTGTAATTCTCTTTCTTTGTTGCATCTTTGAGTGGATTAGTTATCAGGGTTACTGTGGCCTCATAAAAGTAATGTGACAATATTCCTTCAGTTTCTACTGTATGTAACAGTTTGAGGAGTATTGGTGTTAGCTCTTCTTTGTATGTCTGGTAGAATTCTGTACCGATACAATCTGGGCATGGGCTCATTTTAGTTAGGAGACTTCTTTTTTCCCTATGATTTTGTTTTATTTTATTTTTTTTATTATGAATAAAGTCATATTTTTTATCTGTGTATATCCTTGTTTAATCTCCCTTCCCCCTCCCACCCCTCCCAGTCACTCTCTTTTCTCCACATCTCCCCATCTCCTCTCCAGCAAGGGCACGAGGTCCCAAGGTCCCAATATGGCTTAGTTCAGCATCCACTCCTGGCAGTCCACTTTCCTTACCCCAACGTCAAGACTGAGTCAACTGTGGAAGGTTTGGGATCCAAGGTGCCAGTCCAAGGTCTTTCAGATCTCAAGCTATTCAGTGGTTGTGGTTTGCAGCTTAGACATGCTTTGCTTTTTGCTTTTATGTTTAGAGTCTATTAATGAGTGAGTACATACCTTACTTATCTTTCTGGGTTCGTAATATCTCACTGGGGAGGATGTTCTCCAAATCCATTCATTTGCCTGCAAATTTCTGGATATCATTTTTTTTAAATGCTGAGTAGTACTCCATTGTGTAGATGTACGACATGGGCATCTAGGTTATTTCTAGGTTCTTGCTATTATGAATAATGCTGCTATTAACATAGTTTAGCTAATGCCCTTAGAGTGCAAATGTGCACTCTTAGAGTATAAGCCCAGTAGTGGTATTGATGGATACTTGGGGAGATGATTCCCAGTTTTCTGAGAAACCACCATACTGCATTCCAGAATGGTTGAATAATTTTATACTTCTACCAACAATGTAGGAGTGTTCCCCTTGCTCTGTAACCCCTCCAACAAAGTCTGTCATCTGTGTCTTTTATCTTATTAGCCAGTCTGACAGGTATAAAGTGATATCTCTTATTTGTTTTGATTTGCATTTCTCTGATAGCTAAAAATGTTGATCAATTTTTCAATGACAGCCTAAATTTTCTTTGGTGTTATGGGTCTCTTTAGGTCTTCAATCTGATCTTGATTTAATTTTTGTAAATGGTACACTGTCCAAAAAATCTCTCTATTTCTTCTAGGTTTTCCATTTTTGTAGAGTATAGATTTTCAAATTCTGACCTAATATTTGTCTGCATTTTCTGGGGGTCTGTTGTTATGTTCCCCTTTTCTTTCTGATTTATTTTTTAACTTTGATACTCTCTCTGTCTGCTTTTTGGTTAGTTTTGTTAAATGGTTATCTATCTTGTTGACTTTCTCAAAGAACCAACTCTTTGTTTAATTGATTCTTTGTATTGTTCCTTTTGTTACAATTGTAATGATTTCAGCTCTAAGTTTGATTGTTTCCTGCTGTCTACTCTTTCTAGGTGATTTTGCTTCTAATTGTTCTAGGGCTTTCAGCTGTGCTCATAATTCTCTTGAGTGGGATTCTTAAGTTTTTCATGTAGGCATCTAGTGCTAGGAACTTTTCTCCTAAGACTGCTTTCATTGTATTCCCTAAGTTTGGGTATGTCGCGGATTCTTTTAATATTTTAAAATTTAATAATATTTGCTGTTACTTTTGGTGATAGCTTTTATGTATTTCCTTTCTATGGGCATTCTGTAGGATTATTGATTGTGCTTTCATGTGTGCATCTGGGATCCTTAGGTTGGAGTTTTTCCTCTAATGCTTTCTCAAGTGCTAGATTGTAGATGGGTATTGTTTAAATCTGAGTTTGTCATGAAATATCTTGATTGCTCCATCTATGGTGATTGATAGTTCTGCTGGGTGTAGTAGTCTGGGTAGGCAGCCATGTTCATTTAGTGTCTGTATAACTTTTGACCAGGACATTCTTGCTTTCATTGTTTTCATTGTATAGTTAGGTGTTATTCTGATGGGTCTGTCTTCAAAGGTAAGTCAGCCATTTTTTTTTTAAATAGCTCTTAAAATTTTTTCTTTGTTCTGTATGTTTTGTGGCTTGATTATTTTGTGGCAGCTGGACTTTTTCGGGGGTCAAATCTATTCGGTGTCCTTTAATATTCTTGTATCTTTATAGGCATTTCTTCTTTAGATTGGGAAAGTTTTCTTCTATGATTTTATTGAATACATTATCTGTGCCTTTGAGCAGATATTCTTCTCCTTCTTCTATTCCTAGTATTCTCAGGTTTGGTCTTTTCATGGTGTCCCAAATTTCCTGAACATTTTGTGTAACAGCATTTTGGTTTTAGTGTTTTCTTTTACTGATAAATATATTTCTGCTATTGAGTCTTCCACTCCAGAGATTCTTTCTTCTGTCTCTTGGATTCTGTTGGTTATGCTTGTATTTTTACTTCTAGTTCTTTTCTTCAGATTTTCTATTACCACCTTTGCCTCATATTGTGTCATTTTTATTTTCTTCTGTTTCAATTTTTAGTTCCTGGAATGTTTCTTTCAATTTTTTGGTTTTCCTTGTTTTCTTTCAGGTATCTGTTCATCTTTTCCAATTTTTTGTTTGTATTTTCTTCTATTTCTTTAAGGAAATTTTTATATCATCTTTAAGACTTCTATATTTTTCATAAAAGTGATTTTACTTTTATTTTTTGTTATGAATAAAATCATATTTTTATGCGTGTATATCCTTGATTAAGCTCCCTTCTACCTCCTTCCCCTTCCAGGCATTCTCACTGTATGTTGTAGTTTGCCCTTATAGTAGTAAATGGGAAAATATAAATAAAATTAAAGGTATTTTATTTTATTACTTAAACTTGTATGTTGTAGTTTGCTATTATAGTATTACACATAAAAATAACAATAAATATGAACAAAATTCAAGGTATTCATTTTAAAAAACCTTTTTTAAAATTCACCTGAGCATTGGAATTTGGAAAGCACTGATGTAAATGACCCTTTATGACATATCTGGGTGATTATATCTTAAAAACCCTTCCTACTGAGTCTGGTTTAAACCTTAGAACTATATCTTCTATAAGTGAACCTAGAATGAAGGTTATACAGGATTGAAAAATGATCATTTTTACATGTTTATGGGTAATTAAAAACTTCTTATTATAAAAAAGGTGCTTTTGCTGTTGTTTCCTTCTGTTTCCTCTTCATTGCACTGTGCAGGTCTTGTTGTTGTAGAACCACCAGTTTCTTCTGGTGTTGCCTTGTTGTTCTTTATGTAGTTACATGTATTCTTGCACTTGTGTCTGCTCATGACTTCAGTGATTCACACTTAGTCATCTCATAGTCAGTTGTACCTAGTGGTCTTATGTGTCTCCTGTCTGTTTTGAGCATGGGGTCTGCATGATCTCTGACTCTGCTCTGGACATGGGTTTGAGTTTCAAAGGTGTCAGTCCATCTCTGATGATTCAGTTCGCCCTGTAGGCAGATCTCTTCTTTTAGGGGTCATTGGAAGAGGATCCTCCCAGCTAAAACACAGGGCCTGTCTGCTAGCAAGAGTCTGAAATCAGGATGCTGGATGTGACCCTAACCCTTCAGAGGGATTCTCTGGATGGGGAGCCCAGGAGCTGGAATCTGCTCACCTCTGATTTCACTCTGGATATGGGTCTACATTTCAAAGCCACCAACACAATTTTTTGACAGATCTTGAAAGAACAATATTCAAGTGCATTTGAAATAACTGGAAAGCCAGGATTGTCAAAACAGTTTTGCTCAAAAAAAAAAAAAAAAAAAAAAAAGAACCTCAAGAGACATCACCATCCCTGACTTCAATTATCCATTAAGACACAATTTAAAGAATGTCAAATAGGGATATCAAAATTTCAAAATGAAGGGAGAAATGTATTGAAGTGTTCAGGCTTTTGTTCTTATTTTGAAAATTGTTTCTCTTTTTGCTATACTCTCCAAATGGCTTGGTAAAATCAAAAGACTCTTCACAAGTCTCACAGCAATCACAAAGTAAACATTTATACTAAATAAAATATATAAAATAAAAACCAAACAATCAAAATACATTATTAGTGTAATGAGTTAGATACATAAGAATAGTATAAGGGAGAAGGATCAAATAAACAGCTTAGTCTCACTGCTGACAAAAGCTCACATATCTATAGGATATTCCATTCAGCTTCTACATCGTACATTTTAAAAGCATTAGGCCATGAAACAAGCCTCAATATGTTAAAAAGTATGCAATCATATTGGATGTCTTTTCTAAATATTGTAAAATAAAACAAAAACAATAACAAGAAAAACTTAGGAAGTTATAAAGTTGGATGAAAATAAAAGCCTCTTTTTGAACAGCAAATATATCAAGAAACAAATGGCCAGGCAGCAGTGGTACATGTTTTTAATCCCAGCACTGAGGAGTCAGAGACACACAGGTAGATCTCAGCACTGAAGAGGTGGAGACAGGAGGATCTCTGTGAATTCTAGGCTAATCTGGTCTACAGAGTGAGTTTCAGGACAGGTACCAAAGCTACAGAGAAACCATGTCTCAAGAAGGAAAAAGAAAGAAAAAAAGAAACAAATTAACATAGAGCTAAATACACCAAAATCTTCAGAAATCAATATTGAGGGAAATTCACAGTAATAAATATAAGACGGAAGTATCTCAAGGTGCTGAAGAGATGGATCAGCAATTCAGAACACTTACTGTTCTTATGGAATTGCCAGGTTCATTACCAGCAGGTGCATGATGGCCAAATCTAGTTCCAGGGTATCTAACACACTGTTCTGGCATTCATAGGTACTGAACACACATAATAAAATGATAATACATGTAAACAAAATACTCATAATCATAAAAATAAAATTCTTTAAAAATTCTCAAATAACCAAGCAGAGTCAGATAAAAATGAGCAAAAAATTAACGAAGAAAAAAGGATCAGAAGAGTAATAATATAAATTAGAACACAATCTAAAGAAAAAATGAAGAAAAGAGCTGGTTCTTTCTTTGGAGACAAATAAAAAAAATAAATGAACCTCTATCTTAACTAAGGAAAAACAAAATAAAGAATGGTAAATAAAATCAATGACTAGAAGGGAGAGAATACAAGTCTAGTGATTTTTAGGTACAACTATGTGCTAATAAATTTTGTAATGGAGAAAACAATTCTTAGATATAAACACATCGTCAAAACTAATTCATGAAGAAATAGAAAACTCGAACTGAGCAATAAATACTAGGATTTAATTAGAAATAAAATGTGTGCCATCAAAGATCATAACTGTATAGGTGACTTTACTGTCATATTTTATTAAATATTTCAAGAAAAACAATAATTCTCCTTCAGTTATGCAACAAAACAGAAAAAAAATGTCTTTCTTCTAAACTCATTCTATAAAGGAAGCATCATTCTTATCCCAAAGCCAGATAAAGACTCAACAATGAATGAAAATTAATGCCACCTGCCAATTATTATGTGTGGAACAAATAATCAACCTGAATTTCATTTAGTGGTGCAATGATTTCTATAGGCTCTTTATGAATAAATTATTTAAGTCCTAAAAAAAAAAAGAAAACTACTGACAAGTGTTCTTGAACTTAAGTGCTAAAATCCTCAACAAACATTAGCTCACTAATTACAGTACCAAAATATGGTATTTTTTTACCCTAACAAAGTAGGATTTGTGTCAGGGATGAAAATGTGGTTTGATATATGAAAACAATATTAAGAGAATGAAAGATAAGGCCATAGCATTAACTCAATAAAAAGAAAAGTTAGTTAATAAAATTCTACATCCCTTCTAGAATAAAATTATGAATAAATTTGGTATAGAAGCATGTGCCTTAAAATAATAATTTAAAAACTAACATCATTATGTTGAGGATGCATCTATAGTGCCATGCTACTGCAACATGATTTTTTTATAGCCAAGAGATAGAAACAACCCATGTCCATCAAGTGATTAATGAAGAACTGTTGATCCATGAAGGATTTTTGTCAACTGCTATGACATAGATACACCTGAATTATTATTAGATTGAAATAAGCCAAATGCAGAATGACAGTACCGCATAATTTTAGTCACTTGGAAGCTAAAGAGTTAATTTCCCAAAGGCTAAGAAGAGAATGGCCGAATCAGAATTTGGGAAGAGCAGGCAAGAATGGAGGAAAGCTGATAGTTGGGAACTAAACTATATTCAGATAGAAGCAATAAATTTGAATTTCTATTGCAAATATAGTTGGATGATAGACATTAAATAATTTATTCTATATCTTAAAGATCAGAAGTAAGTTTGTAATTTTTCACCATGATAAATTTGGGGGAGGTAAAAACTTAAATGTAACTTGTTCTAAAAAAATGCATTTAACTAAAATATGAACAGTTCCTTAACATTTCATTGCTACATGTAGATAACATCAATTTGGCAGACAATAATAATAATAATGTATTTTTGAGGGAAGATACTTGGATAGATGTGGAAGAATTTGGAAAAGAGCCTTTTATTACATTTTATTGTGTTTCATTTAAATTTTTAAATCATACATAATTTATAAGTTTTAAATATTGAAATTAAAATCTAAATATTCCACATAAATATTAGATATCAATGATAGGATAAGGCATTACACCTGTGACTTTTACAGCATGCTCTGTTAAGACCCAATATAGAGTCTGCAAAATCATAATCCATTTGTTATATTCCCAGAGACTTCATAGAGTAGTCTTGGTAGTCTCCCAGGTACATGTGTATAATTCCCCTAATTATGAGATTGCTTTTCTGTGGCCTGAACTGTTCTCTTCATTGTGGAACAGAACAATGGAGATGTTCTTATATGTAAAATTTATGATGGATGGAAGACATCATTATAGACTGTATGTCCGTTAGAGTTATTACATATAGAATCATTGATACTGTGAAGTGGGGCAGGTGGGGTCTAACCCAACCCTGTTACTGAGTAATTCAGGGCAAATCTATTAGCATTGCCCTCCTTTGCCTTTCTTATTTTTCAAATGGGAACATTAATAGCTGTCTTGGTCCTTGGTCAAGTTAGTCAAGATCTGAATCCATTTCAAAATCACAAAGTTAATGTTAAAGGCAATTAAATCTGGCTTTGACTGGTTGATTGTATGTTTATGACATTTTAGATTTCATTAGGGCAGAAGTCTCTTAGAAACTCATATACCAATTGCTGTATAAGCAAGTTTTAAGCTGGACTAAACTGAGGCCTAAAATTCTTTCTCCCTAAGTAGAGAATTTAATTGTCTTTGAGTTCACCCAAGTAATACAAAATTTGCCTTTAGTATTTTTAATGCTGAGAAGGAGAAGTTTATTTTTTTCATAGAACTCTGTATAATTGACTTAAGCTAGTTTTCCATGTCCTTGCCTAAGGAAAACACTTTTCTGAATTGATAGCTGCTTACAGGCTGTAGAATTGCCATATATTGACCGTATGACATTGATATATGTAGAATTGACATATATTGATGGGGCAGTGAAAATGAGACAATTCAAGGAAGTAAATATTTCTTCCTCAGATTTAGCTTGTGAATGAAGCTGGGATCTCAGGACCAAATGACACAGAGAGAGCTGCTTGCCTCTTCACTCTGGAAGACTCATTCCTGCTTGAAAGTTGCCTGTTGGGAAGGATTATGACTTGTTCTCATAGCAGAGTTCTCCTGTTTGTAACAGGACCATATGATGACCAAGATTTGCTTGCTAGGCAAGCAAAAAAACCTTAATTTTCTCTAATAAGTTTTAAGGATATGTAGCATAAGAAAACTATGTAATAGGAAATATTAGATATAGTTTAAATTCCAAGAAAAAAAATCTGTGTTGTCTTGGGCATTCTATTATTAATTCCTCACAACTTCACCACGGAGGAGGCATGGCTGTGCTTTGTTTTATAGATGAGCTGATTCTTTGAGCTCTTAGGAGTGTTCAGCAGGTCTGTACTAAAGCAGCCTGGCTCTGTCTTTTATACACTGATCCAGTTTATCTCTGGGCTCAGTCTTCTGAAAGGAGTCTATTGAACACTTAGTTTTAGAGTGACTAAGTTTTAAGAGAGTAGTTCATTAATGCCTTGGAAGGTGCATGTGTGAATATCATCTCCTTCATGTTTAAGGGAAAGCTGCACTGGTAGCCAGTCTAGCTTGAAAGTGTTGTGTGACAGGAATACTCAATGAGCTGGACCACTCCCATGACATTTTGCAGAATCTTCGTATATATTTTTGATTTGAGTTTGGTTCCAAGCACATAAATATATCTGTGAGAAATCCTGTGAGATTATTCCACTAAGGCAGTAGCAAAAACTCTGTTTTGATCGACTTTTTGTGCAAATGGAAAATGGATGAACCAAAATCAAACACTGGAAAATTCATAAGATATTATCCCCCAATAATTGTGCAATATTCATGGAAATGTGTTTAGATATCACTCTAGATTCTGGACTTTACATTGCATTCTTATCAGCTAAAAAGTGGAAGAGCAGGAAGGATAGACACCATCAGCCACAGAGTACAGAAACAAAACTACAAGGAGGTACTTCAAAGTTCCTCCTCATGATGAGTACCTGAGAATTAAACTTTCTAGATAGTCAGGGTTCCTTCATTCCTGGGAAGAAGATTAACCTCTTGGATAACTGATTTATTTTTTTAGAAAACAGGAAATTTTTACAGTGTTCAATAATATTTTTGTTTATGTGACTTACATATTCTCAAAAAATATTATGTTTTACTTTCATTCTCCAGGCTACCACAGCTCCTGGGTTATACTAGTATAAATAAGTCTAAAGTACGTAGAGTCTTCTAGACAAATGCCAGTATTCTAGTAAGTGCATAGCTTCTTAAGGTGGGCTTTATTGAGAGATAAAGGCTGTATGAGTACTATAAACAGGACCTGCATGTCTGTGCACATGCTGATTATTTTATTTGCATATTAGGGAAATATTTAAAGCAATTGATGAATTGTTCTCCAGTCACATCAGAATATAGGTCACAGAGATTTTCAAGAGTCTACCAATCTTGTACTGGCACAGTGCTTTCCAGGAAAAAAAAAAAAAAAAAAAAAAAAAAAAAAAAAAAAAAAAAAAAAAAAAAAAAAAAAAAA
>PVIH01014652.1:12644-28007 GCA_004025045.1 Sigmodon hispidus | reverse complement strand
GACCTCAGTGAAAACATCATTTTTGGTTCATCTGTGTATGTGCCTGAATGTTTTTAGCTCTCTATAATTAGTTAGTGGCAGTGGAGGGGACATTTAATAAAAGTGCTCCTGAGACAAAGCTGAATTGTGTGGGTGGCTGGTACTTTGGCTCCTTTGCTCTTGCGATGAATGTAAGAACACTTCATGTCGCGATTCACCCTTGGCATTGACTCAATACTGAATTTTAAAGACTTCCCAGAATGAGCCATCTTTATGAGAACTGCAATTCCGTGCAGCAGTAGATGTCTTAAGGGAACTTATAGTTTATTGGGTGCATTTCAGCCACATGCTCTAAAACATAGAGTTAGTTCTAGATGGGGTCTTGGTATACACTCAGTGTTTCCATCTTGCCAACATTCAAGTCTTAAATCCTAACTCTCAACATATGGTCCAAAGACACAGAATCTTTGAGAGGGAGTTAGACGATGAGAATTGATCCCTGAAATGGAATTAGTATCCATATAAAAGAGACCCCAGAGAGCTTCCTTTCCTTCCAGCAGATGAGAATACTGGATGATTCTATGAAAAAATAACATGAAGTCTACTAGTGACTTGACTCTAGACTTGCCATTCTCCAGACTAGTGAGAAATATGTTTTTGATATTTATAAAGTACCTAATGGCACTCTGTCCCAGCTGCCTGAATGAATTAGAAGGCCTCTTAGGCAGATTTTCACTTTCCTTCAAGTATAGACTTGTTGCACCAAAGTCTTTGATAGTTCTAGAGGGTTCAATCAACTCTTTTATTTTTCAAGAAACAAAAATGCTGTTTATATTCACAGTCTAAATAAAATGACAAAAACACAAGAAAATTGTTTCTTTTTAAAAATGTTTAACACTAATTGTAATTTCATATTGCTTTGCTAATTGACATATTAGAGCTTTCCTGGGATGTCATGTTTTGATACCTTTTTGGCATACTTATACATTGCATAATTATATGGGCTATACAGATTTATAAATGAATTAAAAAGAAGTTAGGCAAGGCAGAATGTAATAAAACAGTCATATATATCTAAAAAATAGCTATTGATGATTAAATTTAACAATCAGACTCACTACTTACAGCTGATTCCTATACCCTTCTCAAAAACATCAGAAGAGCGCACCTCCATACATCTAGAATGAACTGAGATTTTAGTACCGCCCCCTTTGAGTGCAAACAGCTCAGCATTATTTACCACACAATAGCACTAAACTCCACTTGTTTCCCTCACTTTCCCCACATCAATCAACTCTTTAAACACAGAATTTTACTAATTGAGTATTAAAAAGTTGAAAAATAGAGAAGATTTATACCTATAGATTTATACAGTTTTCAACCTTGGTCAGAGGAGTCAACAGTCAGTACAGAGATTTTTAACTGGTCAAAATGCTCAGAATACCTGACTGTGAGTGACCAGTCCTCTTTGAAAAATCATTATCAAACTCTTGTCAGTGCACAGAGAACATTATCAAAGAGGTGGCAAGAATAATGTAAGAGTTGAAAGACAGAGAAAATTTGACATGATATGGCTAATGCACTCATGTACTCAGAGTAGTTATGGTTACCTACACAAGATTGGCACAAGATCAGGCCATCCTGAAATTCAGCATAGACAGACAAGGAAGAAGCTTATCAGGTCCTAGCCTTAACTGAGAAAGTATTGACAGTTTATACCTATTAGGAGTGAGAATTGTTGTCTGGGGAAGATGTGTGCAGCTGCAGGTAGGTTCCCCATGCTACAGTAGATGACTTCACCCTCCTACACATGGGGGCAGCAATGAACTTAGTAAGTTATTAAAAAAAGTGGGGGGGCGTCAAGTTGGGAGAGAAATGTATTGGGGGTGACCCAGGGAGAGTTAGAAGGAGAAATGAGGGGAGTGCATGATTGTATTTCATTCTACACTTTTATGGTATAAATAATAAGTTGAAGGTAAATAAATAACTTGCTTTAAAAAAAAGAAAATAGAGATAAGTGATTGATTTGGACAATTGGAGCAATACCTCTAATTGAGAACATATTATGCTCCATATACTGTACTAAGCATATTACCCCGTCATATAACAGTCCTGAGAAGAAAGTTGAACCATCTCATGTAGGAGAAGAGTGCATTTTTTTGCAACCATTAAATTGTCAGTCTCACAGCTAGTAAACAGTTGAAATAAAATTTTAAGTTGGTTAACCCATTCTAAGCCTATGAATATAACTGCTAAGAAGTGGTCAGTTGGCTTCATAGATGTACCAACAACAATCACCTGAAGGGCTAAGGTAGCTTCTAAGGCTAAGAATGGGGAGCATCAGGATCAAAAGAATTCTGTCAGTTATCATAGGGATAGTAACTGATCATGTACAAGGATTTGCCATCTTTACTTTTATTTTTCAGTTTGATTGTTACTAATTTCCACTTTTTAAAAGTTTAATGTGTGTGCAAAAGGAAGGTAGTGAAGTAGAATAAGCTAGTATATTCCTGATAACCATGTCACCTGATGATCTTACAGTAGCCACATCTTTTGTTGTTTGTATTTAGCGTGGATTCTTCCCATATTACCTAGTTTGGCTCCAAAATTCCTGAGCTTCAGTTTCATACCAGCCTTCACCTTCTATACAGCTTCTAGCTGAGACTACAAGACATGCCAGCTCACCAAGCTCTCTAGGCTCTCTTGAGTGGGTGATCTCTGAAAGCATATTTGCCTGAATGGGCTGGGTTATTACACATATTAACTCACAGTGGCTGTGACTGTACAAGACTGGCACATGAGCAAGCCAGTCATAATCTCATCATGGATGAAGACTGGCTCCATGAAGTTTCATGCAGCCTGTTGGCAACCATCGCTGCTGGTTATCCAGTATTTTACATAGATGTGGTTCTTCTAGTTCCATTCTCCTACAAATTGTTCTATGTCCACGCACATATAGACAGCACTAAGAAAACAGTTTGTTAAAACAAAAACAAAAACAAAAAACAGAGCACATGAAGTTGGAAGAAAAAAATGGTGCAAGAGGACTAGAGAATAGAAAACAGAAACAGATTTGATCAAAATACATTATATGAATGTATAAAATTCTTAAGCATTAAAATGCTCAAACTGTATATACAATACATATCTTAAAATAATATTACCAATTGATCATTTAAAATATCTTGTGCATTTTATTTTATATTATTTAACATTATCATCTCACTATTAATCTTCCAGAGTTGAAAACAGAGATATAAGATAACATTTACATAAAACTCTAGCATTTTACCCTTCAGCTCAGCTCTACAATGCACCAAAATGTGGAAGGGCATCTAATAGTCATCCTGTAATGTGAATCACAATGAAAGAAATAAAAACTTCTCTTACGTAGGAAATGAAGTACTGCTATTGTATACTAAAAGGCATAGGCTTACAAAGGAAATGAAATAGAACTATGCCTTTAATGTAAATTAAAGTCACTGTCATCTTATGCTTTGATTGCTTTGAAAATAATCAGACTTTATATGGGTAGTCCTCATTTCTCAATCATAAGGGACGCAGGCTCCTAGACCTATGATGTATTAACATGGGGGTCAGGACCTGAAGTATATATAAACTATTTCTGATTTCAGCTATTGAAAAATTTTAGTTTAAATGATTATTGCATACAGGAATATTGATGAATATTGAGATGCAAAGACACAAAGTATAGATTCCTTGTTTAGAGAGGATAAACATAATCCTGTGTGGTAATAAAGCCACTCTGACACAGAGATGGATAATGATACCTGTATAACAACAAGACTCTCAGACTCACAGGATTCTAAATGTCTTTTATGCTAGATATTCATTTCATTCCCTGGCAGCAAACTAGCAAAAAAAAAATAACTAATTAACAATATATGTTCTGGGTATGTCTAAACTCCTTTAGAGAGGTACTGACTCTCAGATGCAAATCAAGGCACTTGAAACAAACTTCATGAAATGGTATATGTCTATATATTTGCATAAATATTGTAATATGAATGTAACATATTTCATATATATGTTTAAGATTTTATTAGTTCCAATTCAAGTGGTAGTCTGTATTGTCATTACTTTTAAAGGGCTTATGTTTAAAGTGTGGAACACAGCTAATAAGATGGTATTTAGCCATCTTTATACAATAATAGATGTTTGCCTTGGCATCTCTCTAATCATTGGGTTATGAAACCGAATAATTCTTTTTATTAGTTGGTATACTACTCATTTCTGACCCTCAGTGAAGGGCTTCTGTTTCTGCTTTGTGGAGCTGTTTCTTCTGGAATCCCTTAATTCTTGCACAAGTTCTGGAAGAGGTTCAAGTAGTGTTAGAGAGAGGAAGCAATTGGAGAGCGGCTTAAGAGATGCTTTTTCTCAATAAAGACACTGTGTTCATGTTTAGCTTTTACTGTAACATAATGAATGACAAGCTAAAGGTAATTGGCAAATGTGTACCCTCTCCAATGAACAGAAGTTTAAAGTATGAAAGTAAACCAAAGGTCAGTTAGAAGACTTGATCAATATTTATATTGTTTTTTAGTGAAAGGAAATAGCAGTAATAGATTTTCTCTGGGTTTGTTGATGAGACTGTATTAGTAGACCATAGTCAAATTATAATTTTATTAACAAATCAGACACCCATGTGGATTCTTTTCAGATTTTTCTACTATCTTTAAAAGCCCATACCTTTCATTTCTCACCCCACTTGTATTTCATAGTTAACACATAAATACTAACCATGAATAAAGCATATATTTCTCAAATATTATCTCATTCACTTCTCTCAGCAACATGAAGATGTTACCTTTGTCTATAGGTTAGGACATTGAAGCAGAATCTAGACAACTTGGCCATTATGATTTAGTTAAGCAAATTTAGACTCTTAGAGACCCAGTTTTCCATGACCCAAAGGTTTATGTTATTTCTACAAGCCCACACTGTTTCCCCAGGGAATGTGGGACTTGTTTTGTTACATGACCTTGTTGGAATGGTGACAAGAAAGGGTAAATGAGGAGGATGACCTGAAAAGGTCCCTGTAAGCAGTGTGAAGGAACAGTTTGAACCCATCCAAAAGTGCCCTGGGGCTGCTGCTCTGCCTTGTTATAATAGCAAGGACTCTGTCCATCAAGATTAGCAGAAGGACAGAAAGTCAAATGTGGCACCTGAAGTCAAGTGACAGGATTTAGCACTTGTGACCTGAAAGCCTTCTGAGACCGAGTTTCATTCCCTGTTTTCCAGGAGCTTCTACACAAAGACAACAGCAGTTTGACATTTTCTGCTCACTGTTTAGAGAGTGTTCCCACTTGGTTCAAAGGCTGATTTTAGACCTTCAAGCAACATGCACCATATTAGGGAGTTTGAGGTTTAATCAATAAGACTGACTGTGAAAGAACTCAAAAGTCTCCTCATCCCATGCTTCATACACTGGGCAGGCACTGAATCTCATCTTGTGTTTGATCTTGAGGACCTCTGAAAATTGTAACTCTTCCTTCCTTCATGACATTTTAGATATCAGCTTGCATTATGATCAGTGGGCTAGAATGTTCCTGTGTCAATCAGCCTTGAAGTGTGGGGATTTTATATGAGAAGTATTTCAGAGATGATTACACTTGAGCTCAGAGTTTTGTCTGTTCCTGATCTCTATATTAGACCCTGTTCATTAATGGCTTGGTGCACCTTTTTCCTCATGAATATACTGTACACTATTATCTCTATCTCAGTCAGTAGAAGTCACCTTTTCTGTAGAAAGGAAATAAAATGCACTTCACAGGCTAATGTGTGATAGATTTATAGGAATTTGAGAAACAGTTCAGTGTTCTGAAAATGTACAGTCACCCATGAACACACAAAACCAAACACTGTGCTTCCTGAATGTTATGATTTGTTCTAAGAACTTCACTTGTTTTAACTCATTTCTTCCCCCCCCACTTTGAAAATGAGATGGTTAGGTACATAAACATTAAGTAGCTTGCTTCATTTATCTTACATAACTAAGGACCATTCAAGTGGTGATGTTGATGCTGAATAATCTTAATGAATCACCCTAAAATTAATATGGGAGCAAAAAGATCCCAAGATAATAAAAATTATCCTGAACATCCACAAAAACGATGTAGATATCAATGTAGCTGATTTATACTACAGAGATATGCTAACAAACAGCACAGTAGCTGGAACAAAACACACACACACACACACACACACATCAAAGGAATAGAGAACCCAGAGAGTATATTAAACCCATGCAACTATAGCAACAAGGTGTTAGTTATATGTGCTAAATCTACACATCAGAGAAAAGATAGCTTCCTCAACAAATGCTGTTGGATATCGACATGTAGAAGAATAAACTGTATTGCTTTTATTCTGTACAAAAATCAACTTTAAGTTTTTCAATGACCTTGGTGTAAGACACAAAACTCTGAAAATGAAAGAAAAAGTAGCTAAAGCATTTTATGATCTAGGGACATGCAAGGACTTGCTCAATAAGGCATAATTTATTCAGGAAATCATGGCCATAATCAAAATAATGAAGTTGAAAAAAGTTCTGTACTATCAGGAAATATTTAACAAATATTGAGAGATTAACTAAAGAGAGTCAATAGAATATAGGAAGTTAATATCCGGCAGAGATATTCTAATATCTAGAATGTTCAAGGGAATAAAAAACTTAAGAAATCAAGAGTCACATTCAATCAAAGGGCTAGTGAAATGTAAATGACCCAAAATTAATGTCCACCTTCATTAGTCATCAGAGAAATGCAAATAAAAGCTACCATGGATATTTTATCTAACCCCAATCTGAGTGAAGCAAAAAAACTGCTGATTAAGATATGAATAAAAAGGAACCACTTTGTACTGCTCACAAGAATAAAACTATTCCAGTAATAAATGCAGATATTTCTCACAAAACCAAAACTGACTCTATAGCATGATTCAGCTGTAATACTCCCAGGAATCACCTGAAGTAGTTGAACCATGACATCCTAGGTACATTAGAACATTGATGTTTACCACAGAACTATTGACAATAGTTGAGGTCTTTGATCCACTTGGGTTTGAGTTTTGTGCAGGGTGACAGGCTCAGATCTATTTGCATTTCTCTACACACTTCCTTCCAGTTATGCCAACACCATTTGTTAAATATACTATGTTTTTTCCATTGAATGTTTTGGGCCTCTTTGTCAAAGATCAGGTGTTCATAGGTTTTTGGGTTAATGTCTGGATCCTCAATTCTATTCCATTGGTCCACAAGTCTGTTTTTATGCCAGTACCAGGCTGTTTTTATTACTGTAACTCTATAGTATAGCTTGAAGTGAGGATGGTGATACCTCCTGAGGTTCTTTTGTTGAGTAAAATTGTTTTGTCAATCCTGGCTTTCCTGTTATTCCAAATGAAATTGAGTATTGTTCTTTCAAGGTGCAAAAAATATTGTGTTGGGATTTTGATAGGCAGTGCATTGAATCTGTAGATTGCCTTTGGTACAATTGCCATTTTTACTATGTTGATCCTACCAATCCAGGAACATGGGAGAGCTTTCCATTTTCTGATATCCTCTTCAATTTCTTTCTGCAATGATTTAAAATTTTTGTCAAATAGGTCTGTTACTTCTTTGGTTATAGTTACTCCAAGGTATTTAATACTATTTGCAGCTATTATGAAGGGTAATGTTTCCCTTATTTCTTTTTCAGTTCTATCTTTAGCGTATAGAAGGGCTAATGATTTCTTTGAGTTAATCTTGTATCCTGCTACATTGCTGAAGGTGTTTATCAGCTGTAGCAGTTCCTTGGAAGAATTTTGTGGGTCACTTATGTATGCAATCATATCATCTGACAATAGCTAAATTATTGAACTAAGCTAAGTACACAACACAGAAGAATGGTAAAGAAAGTGTGATACATGTATATGCTATAGTATATATTATATAATATGTACATAATATATGTTATTTCATAAACCCATGCAGAAAGGTGATGCTATTTCATTTGCAGGAAGATAGATGAAACTGGAGATAATCATGTTGAGCTAATTAAGGCATATTCAGAAAAAAATCATGCTTTTTTAATTGTGTAGTTTAGAATATATATATATGTATGTAGACATTTATATATATGAAATCAAGTATACCTTAAAAAAGGTAGAAATAAAATAGTTTGGGAGAAAAAGAGAAGGAAGTGGTGAGAAAGGAAAGTGCTAAGAGTATTAATAAGAATATTCTCAATATACAATTTACTAAAACCAACATAAAATTGTGTTTATCTTGTTTATGTTTACCCTCATTTAAATGGCCTTATTTTATACAATGTACATAATGAATAAATTCAATTAAAACCAAATATAAAGTGTAATGTCAATGGGGGTAGATAATAAGACACGTTATAAACTGTAAGTACAAAGAGTAAAGGATGCATTAATCATTTGTAGTAGGTGGGACCTAATCTAGAAACAGTGAGGTAGCAAGTAGGACAGACCATGGTACATAAGGTGGGGATTCAGAAAGCTGAGGCACAAGTCATCCATCTATAAAATATCATGAGTGCCCCCTTTCCTCCTTTCTGCTAATTCCCTATCAAGAAGGCACAAGAGACAGAAAATTGTACAAAGACATGTTTGATGACTTCTGGGTGCTTTCCCGCCTACCACTAGTTCTTGCAAGTTACTAAGAGGTGCCTTCACTTTTATACCAGTAAAAATGATTAAGTGAAGGAACAGGAAGGTGAGACTGGTTTTTATTTTATTCATACATCTAAGTGACTCAGCCTAGCTATTCATTACATAACTTACACCTAAATTGGATTTATTTACTTAAGGTGAGTCAAAATATGCCAAGGTAATAGCTATTAGGTTATTATTATTATTATTATTTCTCAATTTTCTCTTTTCTTCCTTTAGAGATTTTGGTAGGTTTTACATCAGAGACTTACTGAGTAATGCTAGTTTTAGGTGTTTTGACATTATTCTTGGTTTCTTGGTCTATAGTAATGCAAATAATATACTGTTCTGAAGTTGACCTATGTGAGTCACAGGTTAATGATGAGCCTTGCAACTATTAACTTAATTGTATTGTATCAGAGGTGGAACTTTGCCTGTTGTCTCTTAAGCACCTCTCCTGTGTGGAACCAAGCAGGGTTAAGCAGGTAAGCTTTGAGCTGCAATTGAACTGGAGAAAATCTGCTAGAGCTTCCACTGCTGAGCTTCATCTTGTTAAGTATTGACTTCAAACAATCCTTCAAACCCTTAAGTTGGAAAGGAAATGTAGTGGCATTTAAAAATCATGCCACCTGGCAGCAGCAAGTTGCCATCCGCAAACAGACTTTGTGCCTGGAAAGAATAAAGCAAAGAATTCTTTGCTGAAGGAAGTGAAATTCTACTATAAGATACAGCAAAATGTGAATTTCCTTCCTGTGCTCCCAACTGAGAAGTCATAGCTTGCTATTGCCATTAGCATTTTACATTTCAGAAGCAGAATAAGGGGGTTGGCACTAGTTGAGGTTTACTATGTATACACCAGTGTTTCTTCTACAGTTTTTTAAATTCCCGTTACCATCTTACAAAGGAAAAATGATCAAATTACTGGGTCAAGGTCAGTAACTTGTCATTGTCATAGTAAGTTTGGTGGAGGACAAAGGAATGGTGGCATTTAATTATCAGAGAGATGTTGAAAACAGAAACTGGAGAAAAACAGCTTTGAACATTTTTGATTACAAAGAATAATTGTATTATTTTAGTTTAATGGTTGAAGTTGGTAAAAATACATGGAGGTCCTAGGTTATACAAAGGGCCAATAAAATTGAAGTATGACTCTGAAGATGTCAACATGAAAAATAAAAGTAAAAAATGAGGCTAGGTAAGTATCTTGGTATTTCAGAATACTTGTTGGGCAATGATGGGAACCCAAATTTTAATCCAGTGTCTACATAACAATCCAGGACTCTTGTTATTGCCCATTTCTCTGGAGCTGAATGACACCCTCTTCTGACCTTGGTACATGGACACACATGGGTGATAGATAAAGAGAGAAAGAGAATGGGAGAAAGAGAAGGAGAGGGAGGGAGGGATGGGGGCAGGAGAGTGGGAAGGAGGGAAGGAGGGAGGGAGGAAGACATACACAGAGAAAGACAAAGACAGATATAGACAGATACAAAGAGAAGAGAAACAGGGAGAGAGAGACCTTTAAAAAAAAAGGAATAGAAAATAACCCAAACTGTTATTATAAACTCTTCCTTTGTCAAAGTCTTGAATTTCCAGTAGTCATAGACTAAATAAGAAATTTGGTTAATCAAGAAAGCAAGAATATATATAATCAAGACAATGTTTTCTCTGTATTGAGGTGTGTTATTAAGATTGTCTACAGCTTTTTCTGAAGAGCTTAGCAAACATAATTCATTTGTGGCTTTGATCCTTTTACCTTAGGGAAAACATTATACTAGGTAACCTCCTAAGGTTACCGTGTAAACCCTCAAGATCTGTTCAGATGATAAATGAAAGCAGAGAGTTTGGGGTCTTACTTGAACTGTTTACTGGCAACCACATTTGGCACCATTCTGCAGGGCCTGCTGGCAGCATGGTGTCAGTGTGGTCTTACTTTTAGAACGGTGGAGGAGTTGGTTTCCCATTGAAAGTATACAGACAGCAGAGAGGAGGAGCACACAGCCTCAATGGCAACCAAGCACAGAAATTCAACTAAAATATTGATTATGCAAACACAGGGCCCAAATGACACTGCCATTTGCTCCTTATCAGGCTAGGAACAAAAAACCATTTTAGAGGACCAGTGAGGAATGCAAGCATTTCATCTATGCCAAAGGAAGTCAGGGTACGCATTTGCCTTATTTTGTAAAGACTGAACAGTCACATTGAAATATACATTTTAACATTGTCACACTATTAGGCTGAACTTTCTTCTGTTTAGAAACTTAATCTTGCTCACTTTCCTCTACCTGGTTCTCCATTTCCACCAGGTTCTAGTTGTCACCAAAATCACACACTCATTTTCACTTCTGTCTCTGCTAAACCCACACAATGACTCTGGAATTTCTCATCTGGGGTATTCAGATTGATTTCTTTTACTTTCCTGTGTCTGTCAAGCTACTGGTAAATGTGTTAATGATAACATAGTAGGCTGAGGCCCCAGTTATTCACCAGCAGCTTGATGAAACATGTCTGAAAATACTCACTAGTCTTTTTCCTCACCTAGATTAAGGGTGCTTTTACTTTGCCCTTTTATTTTCTAATGTGGGAGTACTTATCCTAGGGAGAGTTGATTAAAAAGGCTGATATTTCAGAAAGATAGTGGCTATATAAATTATGACATGCAGGCTTTAGATATCATTTATCCATTCATAAACATATATTTACATATTATATATATTATGTATATATTCTGTGAAAGTTAAAAATTTACCCATTAGGTGACAGATTTCAGGCTTTGCACTTTTTCTATATATATTTTTTGTTATAACAAAATGAAAATCTGGTGAAAGAACATTAAATAAATGGAGCTTTGTATGGAGCCTTGCTTTTTAAAGTGGATCTTGGCAAAAGAAGAATTGACACAGAAGCAAAAAAGTGGGTTTCTATGAGTAGACACTTGACATCAACTTGCAGATGACTTTCAACATCCCTGCAATGGCCCCATGGGAGAACAATATTAGTTGGAATGTGTTGCCACTAGGCAGGAAGCCAACTTAGAATCAATAATTTTCTGTAAAAGCAGCAAAACCACTTGATGATGATTAAAGTGAAAAGCAAATTGTCTGATACACAACCTTCTGGAGTTAGAGGTGGTTAGAGTTAGTTGAATTACTGTTGAACTCTGGGCCCTTCCCAAGTCATGTATAAACAGTATTTTCACTTTCTCCCAGTGACATTTCATGAGTATCTTAGGTTAAGAAATAAGTTCTTGTTCTTTTAGGAAGATGGCTTTTGTGGTCAATAGACAATTATGGTATTATCATTGCTTTTTCATAAACAACAATGAACTTAGCAGCAACCTTTTTACCTTTTCAAATTCTATTTCTTATCAAAAGTTTATATAGACTCTCAGTTGCACAAAATCTTGTCAACAATGAATACTCAAGAGATAGCCCTCACTACGAATGGCTGAAAGGCACCTGAAAAAGTGCTCATCATCTTTAGCCATCAGAGAAATGCAAATCAAAACAACTTTGAGATATCACCTTACACCTGTCAGAATGGCTAAGATGAAAAACATAGATGATAGCCTATGCTGGAGAGAATGAAGAGCAAGGGGAATACTCCTCCATTATTGGTGGGAGTGTAAGCTTGTTCAGCCACTTTGGAATGCAATATGGCAGTTTCTCAGAAAATTGAGAATCAATCTCCCCAAGGACCCAGCAATACCACTTCTGGGTGTATACCCTAAAGAGGTACATTCACACTCCAAAGGTATTAGCTCAACTATGTTCATAGCAGCATTATTTGTAATAGCAAGAACCAGGAAACAACCTAGATGTCCCTCAACTGAAGAATGGATTAACAAACTGTGGTACATATACACAATGGAATACTACTCAGCAGTAAGAAAAAATGATATCCTAAAATTCGCAGGCAAATGGATGGATTTGGAGAATATCCTCCTGAGCGAGGTATCACAAACTCAGAAAGATAAGCAGGGGATGTACGCACTCATTAGTGGTCTCTAAACAAACAAACAAGAAAAAAAGCCAAGCATGCCCAAGCTGCAAACCACAACCACTGAACAGCTTGGGATCAGAAACACCCTGGACTGATCCCACTCCAACTATAGAAACACCTGACTCACTCTTGAGGGAGGGGGGACAAAACTGGATTTGCCAGGAGTGGAGACTGAACTAAGCATTATTGGGTCAGTGGGACCATAGGACTGTCTGCTGCCTGCCCAGGGAGGGGATGGGGTGTTGTGGAGAAGAAAAAATGACCTGATGTGGCGGGAGGGGGAAGGGACCTTGAATAAGGATATACAGGGATGGAAAAAAAAATTCAGAGGGAAAGCTGAACACAAAGTAAATATATGTGTAGCAATCTTATTTGCATTATCACCCTTGATAAGTCATTCTTATGATTTTTATCTTCTATATAGTTATTGTTAACTTATCAGCATTTTAAATCCATTTTACTGTTTTTCTTGATAAATACAAAATAAATAAAGAAGAAGGAAAAAAAAAGAGATCGTCCTCTCTGTCTCCATTTTTCTAACTCTAGGCTAATAACTTATTCCTTGTCAGAGCTAAGAAAGTATATATGCTGGATGACACTGTTTTATTCAATGGTTAATACCTTGCTAATATGATCTTGTTTTGTGTCTTACCTCTCAGTACCTTAAGGAGTAGCCAAAACCACAAAGTGAACTGAAAATTGCTTCCCACTAAAATTTATATTTACACACACACACACACACACACACACACACACACACACAGGGAAAGAGATGGGGACAGAGACACAAAGACACAGAAAGACACAGAGAAAGTAACCCTTAGCTGTTTCCAGTTTTGGCTTACAGAAGTTTCAAGAACCTCCTGTATATCAAGTTGAATTTTAATCTTTCAAAGGCGATTCACATTCACATGTCTCACATGTTCTGTGAGAATTCTGGATAAACCATCCAGTATTTCTGGATATAACGGCTTTTGAAAGTCTTATACCAAATTTAATCAAAGACCAGGACATTATTCTGTCATATCTATAACCAGGTAAAACACATAGGTTACCAGAAATCAAGGTGAATTGTCTACATTTGCACCATCTTGGCAGATGTATAAGTTTTAGCTATGTATATGCTAGATATTTGAGCTGTTCTTTGTAAAATTCAGTGAAACTCCAACTGAAATATGTCATTCTCTTGGAGATTAAAGTTCTGGATAAAAATCCAAGTCATTAAGCATTTTGACATAGTGTGTGTGTGTGTGTGTGTGTGTGTGTGTGTGTGTGTGTGTGTGCTTATGCTAGAGAGAAAAAGAGAAAAGCAGACAGAGACAGACAGACAGAGACAGAAAGAAAGGAGTTAGAAAAACTGAGTCTAGACTTGAGGGGGTGGTTAAAAAATCTGAAATTGGTTTTACTATGTTCTAAGTATTTTTCACTCAGTTTCTAACTATAAATTCAATGACTACAAAGATGTTATACATGTATAACATGTATTTTGTGCATGTTATACACTCTACCATCTGCTTTCATGATTTTATACTGTATCAACTAAAATAAAGCCAATTACGCCATATTGGGTTTATTCACAATGGAGAGAGATGTCTTTCTGAAAACTATCTTCTTCCTTTGGTGGAATACTACCAATGAGTTGGTGTTTTGTTTTGTTTTTTATACATCTAATGGCTTTTAAAATGCTTGATGCTATTTTAATGTACTCATTTTCTAGCACCAGCTAGCCATCACTCTCAAAGTGCATCTCGTGGGACATCTGGCATCTTTTTCAAAGTATGTTCTCCAAGGTATATCTCCAAAAAGGAAATGGGGCCTCTTTTTCTGAGACAAACATTACTAGGACACTACTATTTTGAAAATTATGGTGGTAGTAGTTTTTGCAATAAGCTTACTTGATATCATTGTGGCAGGCTGTCTCCAAGGTGATGCTCATCAATTTCTTTTTTTTTCTTTTTTTTTCTTCTTTATTTTGTATTTATCAAAAAAAAAAACAGTAAAAAGAATTAAAAAAATGCCGAAGAGTTAACAATAACTATACAGAGGATAATAATCATAAGCATGGCTTATCAAGGGTGGAAATGCAAATAAGATTACTACACATATATTTTCTTTGTGTTCAGCTTTCCCTCTGAATTTTTTTTTCCATCCCTGCATATCCTTATTGAAGTTCTCTTCCCCCTCCCACCACATCTGATCATTTTTCTTCTCTGCAACTCCCCATCCACTCCCTTGGCAGGGAGCAGACAGTCCTATGGTCCCACTGGCCCAATAATGCTTGGATCAGTCTTCACTCCCGGCCAAATCCAGTTTTGTCCCCCCTCCCTCAAGAGTGAGTCAGGTGTTCCTATAGATGGACTGGGTTTGAAGGGTCAGTTCAGGGTGTTTCTGATCCCAAGCTGTTCAGTGGTTGTGGTTCAGTTTGCTGCTTGGGCATGTTTGGCTTTTTTTCTTGTTTGTGTAGAGACCACTAGTGAGTGAGTACATCCCCTGCTTATCTCTCAGAGTTTGTGATACTTTGCTCAGGAGGATATTCTCCAAATCCATCCATTTGCCTGTGAATTTTAGGATATCATTTTTTCTTACTGCTGAGTAGTATTCCATTGTGTAGATGTACCACAGTTTGTTAATCCATTCTTCAGTTGAGGGACATCTAGGTTGTTTCCAGGTTCTTGCTATTACAAATAATGCTGCTATGAACAT
>PVIH01014652.1:0-12544 GCA_004025045.1 Sigmodon hispidus | reverse complement strand
CTGAAAAAGTGCTCTTCATCTTTAGCCATTAGAGAAAAGCTCATCAATTTCTTTAAGCTTGCCCATACACACAGGCATCCTGCTCTTGAGGAGAAGCTAATGCTCATTTCTTCCTTTACCACAGATTGGCCTGTGGCTGCTTTGGCCCACAGAATACTGAGGGAGTGGTGTCATAACTTCTAGCTGTATCACCTGAAACTGTCCAACTTTGCTTGAGTCTTTTGGAATGCTTATCTTGTGGAGAATGAAGCAGCTGGTTGTCACTTGGTCCAGCTGCTCTGACACTATGTGTTACACAGGAAACCCACTCAGCCATGTTGAAAAGCTTTATAGAGACACAGTTGACTGATCCGCAGCTGACCTAGCTACCCCTTCCTAAACACCAGTGATGAAATCCTAAATGTGCCAATCTGAGTCACACTACCTGAAAGTCTATGAACCTTCTGGGTAAGAAGAGCTGTCTATATTCAGCCTATAATTGACAGCAGGAGAGATAAGAATAAAACTGTTACTTTAGTTCTCTTAATTTGGAGGAGTTTTTTGTGTATTATATTGCATAATTTTAAAAATGCACTAAGCTCATTATCTTGGAAGATAGAACTTTTTCTTATATAGCTTACGTATTTAGGGTTATGTTTGAGAATACAGATTAACACCCTCCCCACAGTTCACTCTATATTGTGTGCTGGCTAAAGGTGTGCTAGAGCAGGAGTTTCAGTATTCCTCTGAATGTGGAACCGTGAGGCAAAGGATCCATCAGGTTGAAATTTGAATGTATTAGAAGAAGAAATTCACTTCTGGTTCTGGACCTAAAAGTTCAGATTACTCCTGAGAATTTGTTTTAAATAATATATCATTTATTTTAAATAACATATTCTCAAAGAAGCCAAGACACAGAAACTCGGGGCTTAGTAATGCTCTGATTAGAAAGCATGAATTACAAATACAAAGTGGAGGGAGGCCTTGGTGACAGTCTCAGATGGGAACTAGAAAGTGTTTGGTCTTGTGTGTAGTTGTAGCTTATCAGATGTAGTACAAGCTGCCTGCCAATGGTATCCACAAGCTGCTGCAACTTTTGCAGAATAATCAACAGTGAAGACTTCGTGTATGTGCAGGTGGCATATGCAGACATCACAGAAATGACCATAAGTTTGATAGACTACACACATAGGAACTCATTGGATTTACACTCTGGCAGTAGATTCATTGTTCCTCATATGTTTCTTCTGATATATACTTGTCAACAACTGTCATCAGAATGAACAGATAAGGCCATTCAGAATAGCACTGCTGTAACTCTTTGAAAAGTTAGACAAGTTAGTGAACATAGTAGATATTTGTAAGCCCAGTAAAATTTCATCTAAAGAAATGTTACAGATACTACGAAAGAGGTGAATGCTGAGGTCTGGTACTTGAGAACTCCCAGATGTTACTTAATGGAGCTGTAATAGAATTACTCCATAAATTGTCTGGGTGTAGGATGAATTTTAAAGAACAAAATCCTTTTTGCACTCATTATTAGATCTTTCATACATTATGTCAAATAATTGCTACAACACTCGAAATGAGCTTCTGTGATGACTAAATTGTTTTCTAAATCTCTTTCTCAGAAGTGTAACACTGGTGTGATATTGACATGAGAAATGTCACAAGATAATCTCAATGAAGAGGCTTGGTGTGAGTGAACAAGGACCCACAGAACACACATTTAGTGAAGAAGCATAGTAGAGGGCATTATAGCTGATCCTGAGAGGGAGCTGCAGCCCTGAGACCCAGACTGGAAACAGGCCAGAATCAGCTTGTCCGTAGGTGTTTGTAAATTTTAATGTGTTCCCACTGAAACCGTGTTGTTAAAATGGTGAAGGCTTCAGAAGACTGACTCCGTATTTTCCAGAGGCACACAGTGGTATTGGCAGGCCTAGCAGCAGCAGCAACAATAGGAGAAACAGGAAGATTGCTGGTTGCTCTATTTCTGGTTACTTCATTGTAAGGTTTGAATCAGAACCACTGGTGCTTGGTTCAGTTTTTAATTTGAGAGTGGGGAGAGAAATTTACATATACATTCTGTCCTTTTGTCTCCAAATATTTCCATATCACCCTACCAAATTTATGATCTCTTTTTAGTGAAGATCCTGTGATGGCTCCTTTAGACACTGGACCTTTGCACAGTGTGGTGCTGTGGTTATCAATTATTGACTGTGTTTACTAAAATACTTCTGTGGTTTGAATAGCATATTCAGGCAGATGTGTGTTTATGATGTCTTCCTTGAATGCTGAGAACTGTGCTAAGTGCTGCCGAGCAATCCTGGCTTCTCTGGATTTATAGGCTTGTAAAAATGTTAAGTGTAAGGGTGGGCTCTCTGATAGCATTATTGGGGTTTTTATTCATCGAGAATTCACACAGCAAACAGCTGCCATTTATCCTGTTCCCCATGCCCTTTAAAAACTTTACACCATCTCTGAGCTGGGACTGCTAAACTGTGACAAAATTAATATAAACCATTCCCCTGCTTGTCTAGTCTTTTCTTGCTATGGAAGCTTAATTCTTAGTTGAACAATGGCAAAAGATGATATTCCTCTCAAAACAATTCTAAATTACTTTAAAGAAGTGACTTAGATTAACTGATCATCACATGGCAATTGCACTTTCCTTATTTCTCGCATGATCTGTTAGGGATTTATAATCACCATCAACATACTTTTACATATTTTAAAAAGAAGTTTTAATATCTATTGCAGAGGTTTGCAAACCTCAAAAAAAAAAAAAAGCCTTAATAGAATTCTTTCTTCAAACAAAATCTTACTCAGGAATATCTAAAATTCATCAAAGTAAGAGGTACTGATTGAAGCTGGCTGCTCAATTCCCTGAGCCCTCCTCCCCCACCATACCACAGAAGACCCCCAAGGTACCTCCACACTTCCAGGGACCACAGGGCAGTCCAGAACTGCTACTGATCTAACAGAATCAGAGACATGCAGAATTCTTAAAGCAGGGATGTCATGGAGACTAGCAGAAGAGCAGAAGGGGTTACCCAGAGACATCTACTGATTTACTCTTTCACTTTTCAGGTAAAAGAAACTAAGGCCTGGGAAGGTTACAAAGTACCCTGTGCATATTAGTTAAAAATACAATTCCTTTGCCTAAATCTAAGGATTTTTCTACATCACTGCAAGCCTCTTGGATACAGGCAAAATAGAAAATGAATTTTTTTTAAAGATTATTTTATATGTGTGTTTTGCTTGCATGTATAGACATGCCTGCTGCATACTTTGTTCTCACAGGGGTCATGAGAAGGCACAGGATTCATTAGAACTGAAGTTTTAGATGGTAGTGAGATGCCATTTGAGGGGGTGCTGGAAATCTAACCTCTGTCCCCCAAAAGAACAAAAAGCACTATTTCCTGTGGTACCATCTTCCCAGTCCTTTCCAGCAGAAAAAGGAAGGCAGAAGTAGGGAGCTTCAAAAAGAAAAAAAAAAAAAAAAAAGAAGCAGAGACAAAAATCACTGTTAAGAGCCTTATGATTGAACTTAGAGACAGAACATTCATGACGACTTTTCAACTTCTGTAATGTTTACAGAGGACACACAGGCATGGGATGACAAGACACTACCAAAATCTTGGTAACTGATAAATAATATGTTGTTCAGACACAGAAAGAGAAGTCATTGCGATCTGATCACAGGGTTAAAAATTAAAGCTTAGCTTTCAATTTGGTCATCAAGTTCAGAAAGGGTGTCCTGCAGTAGAAATTTAATACAGCTTAAAATAAGGCACTCAGTGTTTCACAATTGAAAAGCCTGAGTGAGGAAGCTAGTCAATCAAAGTGTGTATTTACAAAGAGAGCTCTACCAACATGAATCCAGGAACATAAAGAAAAGTCTCCAGGATCATAGAGGGACTGACATCTCTCTGAACAGCATGACCCCATGTTGTCCAAGATCCTTCAGACAGTGAGGATCCCATGACCTGACAAGAGCAAGAAATAGTGCAGACTTCAGAGGAGACAGGAGACACACAATCCCTGTAGCCACAACTGGCTAAGGTTCCACTAAGACAGGACTACAGTGAACCAATATAACGCCAGTAGCACAGACACTAAGAAGAACAATCAATAAGTAGGATCTTCTGAAACTGAGAAATTTCTGTAAGGCCAAGGACACAGTCAATATGACAAAATGACAGCCTACAGAATGGGAAAAGATTTTCACCAACCCTACAAGTGACAGAGGACTGATCTCTAAAATATATAGAGAACTCAAGGATCTAGAGCCCAAAACCTTGAATAACCCAATCAAAAAATGGGGTTCAGAACTAAAAAGGGAATTCTCAGCAGAAAAATTAGAAATGGCTGAAAGGCACTTGCAAAAGTGCTCATCATCTTTAGCCATCAGAGAAATGCAAATCCAAACAACTTTGAGATACTACCTAACACCTGTCAGAATGGCTAGGATCAAAACCACAAATGACAGCCTATGCCAGAGATGATGTGGAGCAAGGGGAATACTCTTCCATTGTTGCTGGGAGTGTAAGCTTGTACAGCCACTCTGGAATGCAGTAGGGTGGTTTCTCAGAAAACTGGGAATTACTCTCTCCTAGGATCCAGCAATAATTGGACAGATACCCTAAAGACACACATTCACACCACAAAAGCATTAGTTCAGCTATGTTCTTAGCAGCATTCATAATAACAAGAACCTGGTAACAACCTGGGTGCCCCTTAACTCAAGAATGGATTAACAAACTGTGGTACATCTACACAGTAGAGTACTACTCAGCAGTAAGAAAAATGGTATAGTAAAATTTGTCGGCAAATAGATGGATTTGGAGAATATTCTCCTGAGCGAGGTCTCACAAACCCAAAAGGATAAGCAGGAGATATACTCATTCATTAGTGGATTTTCAGCAAAAACTTTCTTTTTTTCATTGAAACATGATGGGTAAATAAAATGATTTAAAAAATACATACAGAAAACAAAATAAAACTCCTGGTTTGTTTGTAGAAGGATTGCTTACATTCTACAGATTTGTGGTGGCCATAATGCTTCTGTGGTGTTAGCTGTGACCTACAGTGCTTTATTATTTGTAGTTGAGCCTAACCTGGCTTGAGAAGCTTTAGATTTTATTTTTTATGTTTCATGTATTTTAGAAAAAAAAGAGAGGTTTTGTTACTGTATGTTTTTTGTTACCTAATAGGAATAGAAGAAGGAGAAGAATACCAGCTCAAAGGCTCAGATAATGTTTTCAACAAAATCATAGAAGAAAACTTCCCTAACGTGAAGAAGGAAATGCCTATAAAGATACAAGAAGCTTACAGAACACCAAATAGATATGACCCCCACAAAAAAGTCAGCACGCCACATAAAAATCAAGCCACAAAACAGACAGAACACAGAAAAAATTTCAAAAGCTGCAAAAGAAAAGGGCCAACTTAACTATAAAGGCAGACCCATCAGAATAAAACCTGACTACTCAATGGAAATGATGAAAGCTAGAAGGGCTTGGTCAGAAGTTATACAGACACTAAAAGAGTATGACTGCCAAACTAGAATACTATACCCTGCAAAACTGTCAGTCACCATAGATGGAGTAAACAAGATATTTCATGACAAAGTCAGACTGAAATAATATCTATCTACCAATCCAGCACTACAGAAAGTATTAGAGGGAAAACTCCAACCTAAAGACCCGAGATACACCCATGAAACCACAAACCATCAATAACCCCAAAGAAGAATACCCCAGAGAAAGGAAATACAAACAAATTACCACCAAAAATAGCAGGAAAAATCAATCAATGGTCACTAGTATTCCTTAATATCAATGGACTCAACCCTCCTATAAAACGACACACACTAACAAGATGGATACAACAACAGAAGTCATCCTTCTGTTGCCTACAAGAAGCACACCTGAACCACAGAGACAGACACAGGCCTAGAGTAAAGGGTTGGGAAAAGATTTTCCAGTCAAATGGTCCTAAGAAACAAGCTGGGGTTGTGATTCTAATATCTAAAAAAAGTAGACTTTAAGCTAAAAGTAATTAAAAGGGACCAAGATGGTCATTACTTATTCATGACAGGAAAAATTGGTCAAGAGGAGATTTCAATCCTGAATATTTATGCCCCTAATATAAGGGCACTTACCCATGTAAAAAAAATCACTGCTAAATCTAGAGTCCCACATCAATTCTCACACCCTAATAGTGGGAGACTTCAATATCCCACTTTCAAAGCTGGATAAGTCAACCAGACAGAAACTCAACACAGAAACAAGGAGTCTAAAAGAGGTTATGATGCAAATGGATTTAATAGATATCTATAGAAGCTTCCACCCAAATGCAATGGAATATACATATTTCTCAGCCCCTCATGGAACTTTCTCCAAAACTGACCACATACTTGGTCATAAAGCAAATATCAACATATACAAAAAAATGAAAATAATCCCTTGTAACATATTGGACCACCAGGGCCTAAAGATAGAGTTCAACAACATCAAAAATCAAAGAAAGACTATCAACACATAGAAACTAAACATCACTCAGCTGGACCATCTTTGGGTCAAGGAAGAAATTAAGGAAAAAAATCAAAGTCTTCCTAGAATTTAATGAAAATGAATCCAAGAAGTAGCAAAACTTGTGGGACACAATGAAAGCAGTCTTAAGAGGAAAATTCACAGCACTAGATGCCTATATGAAAAAACTAGAGAAATCCCACACTAGAGACCTAACAGCTAAGCTGAAAACCTTAGAACAATTAGAAGCAAACTCACCTAGAAGGAGTAGATGGCAGGAAATAATCAAACTTAGAGCTGAAATCAATACAATTGAAACAAAAAGAACAATACAAAGAATCAATGAATCTAAGAGTTGGTTCTTTGAGAAAGTCAACAAGATAGATAAGCCATTATCCAAACTAATCAAAAAACAGAGAGAGGGTGTCCAAATCAACAAAATCAGAAATGTTATCTATTTGAATATTGTGCTTTTTAATATAATGTTTGATATTGATTTTCAAAAAACAATTTAAAAAAACAGAAAAAAAGAGAAGACTCCAGGGAGCTGTTCAACCACTGTTGCCTTTGGGCAGCCAAACTCAGCAGTGAGGAACAGATAGTTGTTCTTTCTCCTCTCTCTGGTACTCTTCATTCCTCTTGGGTCTCCATTTTGTATGTGTGTGGATGCATGTGTGTGTGTGTGTGTGTGTGTGTGTGTGTGTGTGTGTGTGTGTGTGTGTGAGAGAGAGAGAGAGAGAGAGAGAGAGAGAGAGAGAGAGAGAGAGTATCAAGACTCCAACATTTAACAGAAGGTCAGTTTTTCTTAATGTTCAGCAGAAATTGGATTCAGATTTTTACTCTAATGTAAGAAAGTGTCAAATTCATTCCTGTGCCATTCATCCATTATCAAGTAGGCATGTATGTTCTGAGACTGATGGTGTTCAAATTCTTCTACTGTTATAATTATGTTGAAGGAACTTTTAGAACTTTAGGAAAAAAAATGGGGAAATGAGTCAGACTCCTTTATTTTGGAAAAGATTTTGTTTGTTCCTGTTCTCATTGTTGCATTATTAAGTTTTTAAAGTAGCTAAAATACTGATGTCATATAATGCTTTGTCCTAATTTGATACTATTGCACATTGTGCATATTTGCATATGTGGCAACCCAGCTTCTTGACCCATGAGGAACTCTGAGGACAAAGAAAATGCTCACAGCACACAAAGTAAATAGTTGTATTTTTCCTTTGGAAATGAAATTTCATTTTGGACACTTGTACCAATGCAGAGCAGATGCAAATGTGGCTTTTTTAAAAAAAGGATTTAAAAAAATTAGTTATTTGATAAGAGGTGAGTTGGAGCCACTGAATGGATTATTTACCCCAATGGCAACATGTTTTCTGTTTTAGAACAATGCAGTAACTTAACTAACCTTCAGAATGAGAAATAGAACTTGTATAATATTCCTTTTGAGACAGTGGAGTCATTAGTGTCTTGCTATTTAGGTTTTTGATTCTTAGCCTTGCATTACAGGTGTTTTCCTAATCCTTTCTAATAGGAATTAATCACTTACCATTGTAGAAAGTTATCACATGCAAAATAGCATAGATGATTTAATTGTCCTTTTCTTATATATTTTAATTAAACACTATAGAATAAATTTTATTGTATTATTTAAGTTTTAACACTTTTTGTGACATGGTCATGCTACATAGCTCTAACTGATCTAGAATTTACTGTTTGGATTAGGCTGATGTTGAAGTCTTAGGTTATCTTCCTGCCTTACACTTCATGTGCTAGTATTAAAGGCCTAGCATAAATTTAGTACATTTAAAATTAGAAAATAGGTATTAGTAACAAAATGTGAGGGTTTTATCTGATTCATTTTTTCTCACAGTATATCAACATGTTAGAGAAAAAGATGTACTCAATAAAACTTCCTAGAAATGATCACAGCTTTGAAATGACCAGTCTTTCTACCATAAACCATTTTGAATCATTTAGGGTAGTAACCCTTGACTGTGTTGGGTGAATATGTACACTCAGAATTTCAAAAGCTATTGCAGCAACTTTGTTTTGTTTATTTAAGCTTAGCTACTTCAAGTGACTGTCATTTCAGTTGTTGTTTACATTGTTTCACTACTTATCTAATTTCCACTCAGGAGGATTTTGAAGACGTGGCGTTTTGTATTCTGTAGATTTGTTTGCATTTGCTTAGAGTTTGTGAATCTGTATGCAGTGTGAATAGCATCCATTCTACAATGCTTAAATCGGAAAAGAATTCTGCATTAGGTCAGGTACCCTTGCTATATTTTCTTACAGGGGCCACTCCATCCCAATTGTAAGCCTATTCTGTAATCATATGTGTGTGGATATATATTACATAATTAATAAAACTTGAATATTGGGGAGAGAGCATCCAGTCAAATCCTAAGCCGTCAGCTCAGCAAATTCTTAAACCTTGAATACAAAGATAAACTACTGAGTCAGTCACACATACCTTTAATCCCAGCACAGTGAATGCTGGAGTGGTGACCTACATCTTTAATCCCACAATTTGAACTTCTGTTTCTGAGAGTTCAAGGCTGTGAGTTCCAACCTAGATAGATGTATAAGGGCTTATAGAAACCCAGAGAAAACAGTAGTGACTGGGAGAAGCAACTGGCAAGCAAAATAAGCCTAAAATAGTGGTAAGAATTGACTATAGTGCTTCCTCTCTGATATTTCAGCCTTCCCCCAGTAATTGACTCTAAGTCTCATTTGTGATACTACATATGTGTATATGGCTCTCTGATTAATGCCCATCTTCTCTGATGTTGGTAAAACCATGAGACTGACTAGGCCTGTTTGAAAAATGCTTCACCCTTTGAGTTTAGAACACTATGGACACAAAGCCATTTGAATAATTGAATGAAGTTCAAGAGAAAGCAGAAACTGAAGCTGGGTTTGGAAAATAAGTAAGAGAGATTATCTATCAGAATTCAAAGGAGATACCAAGTAGAATGAGATTTGACATAGAGATATTAGCAGAGGTGGAAACTGGGAATAGGGGTAGGTCCTCAGGATCACATGAGTACAATAGCCATCTCTGGGTTTAGGTAGCTGATCTCTGTGCAACAGGAACTGAATGCAGAAATGGATTTGTGCTTTTATCGGACGTTAGTTTATATCCCATCAAGAAACTCAGTGATAATGAACAGTCACAGCTACACCATGGTACTTTTAATATACATGGGGTTGGGCTGCTATCCTCATGCAAGGAGAAATTTCCATGATACACTTGACTAGGCAGTGCATCTGAAAGCAGAGCTTATTGTTTTTATCCCAGGAAAGAGAAAAATACTAACCAACTTTCCAAACAGCACACATTACTGGGTCAATGCCTCATTTCCTGGAGGATGTGATGAACAGAAGCCACAGAAACTCAGCTGTCCTAAGTCAGATGTTCAGTCATGTTGAGCATTATCCATGCTTCTATGGCTGTTTCAGATGTGTAAAGCAAGTGTATCTGCTCCAGCCTCAGCTGATTTGCTCACCCCATTTTTGTTCCTCGTCACCTGACACAAATAACATATTTGTCTTTCTCAATTCCTCTGAGGTAATTAGAGAGTAAAAGAAACAGGATTTAAACATTTTTTAAATTCCCTTTTTCCTCTTCTCTTTCTAGTTCTGTCTCTATCTCCTTGTTTATCATTCAAATCTGCACCTATCCTGGGTATGTGGTGCTTGTGGTCCACAATTACTTTTTTTGTGTGTGTTTTGTTTTTTTTGGTCTGTAGAAACTCTGTCTTTTTCTGTTTTGTAGTGATTTTTCTTTATCTTTCGTCCTTTTTTAAACAAGGTAGCAATTCTCCAGTGTCTGCTGCTTTACTGCAGACCTGTTTATTTTGGGAAGTGTATGTTTGGATGGTTTCAGTCTGAGATTTGGTTCAGTTGGAGTTGCTGTGGGAAGTAAAAATGACAGCAAATTGTACATATTTTTTAAAGCACAATCTTTTGTTTTCTGCATAGCTTCATAACAATGCCCTTTATAAATGGCCAAGTAGAGGCCAAGGAGGAAAAGAAGACAAAACAAAGTAAAACAAAAATGCATTGTGAGAAAGCATCTCAAAATGTGGAGATGGCCTTCTCAGTTTGAGATAGTAAACCTGACCCAGTATTTATTCTTTGTCTGGCTTGTATTAAACCCATTAATAGATTCAGTGAATGACACTTCCTGCCTATCTTCCCAGAGATATAAACCTCAGGGGCATCAGAAGCCTATGAGTAGGACTGTATGTACTGATAAGCAATTATCACTAGGGTATAAAGAAGGGTGATAAAGTCTGTGCCTATCTTGGGGCAAAGATGCTAAGATTTATTTTCAGTGTTATCAGACTGCCTTGCTTCCCAGGCAGAGCTCCTTCATGGAGAAAAGAAAGAAAAGCACAAGGGAGATTATATTTCTCACAAACATTTATCAGTCAAAACAAGAAACTCTGAATGCAAAATTGACACACAATCAGAAAGTCAATTTTAAATTGAGGAAAAGTCACCGAAAACACAGACCTTCTGAGGATTAGAAAGAACAAAAAATCTTTACCTAAGATTGCCAGAGATCAAAACAGAGGGGCTATGAAGGGGAAAAGTAGTGTGTTGAGACTGCTTTTACGAATGATTTAGGATTGAAATAATGTATATAGCTAAAAATCAGCTATTGAGCGCAAAATGAAACTTTATACAACTGGAAAATGACTTGCATTAGATTAGGTATAAAGATAGAGAAACACACTGAACTCTTGAGATGCAGATGATTTTTTTTTCTTAAATAGGAAATCTGAGTTACCCATGCAATGTGATTTTAGTTATGAATTTAGAGATGTTTATTAGTTCCAAACAAAGTGTCATTTAGGTATAGCACCTTTTGTATCAACAGGCTTAACAATGATATATCAATAAAAGATAACAATTCCCACTAATCACTCTTTCTAAGGGATCTTCACTGAAACCAGGAGCTACCTAGTAGGCTAAGGCATACTGGAAATTTATCAGAGATCAATCTACTTGACAGCCTGCCATAGTAATGCCTTCTACTAAAACAGAACTGCACATGCAGCCAACACTTTTGAACCTGAGATGGCCTTTCTTATTTTGTTACTTCTCTCATTCATTCACACAACACTTCCTTATTGAACAATTAGTATAAGTCCTAGTGATGTGGCATGAACAAGCAGACCATATCCAACCTCTTATGATTTACAGGATGGTAATTTATTATTTCCCTTGTTAGTTTATATCTAAACTCCTTAAAAAGTTTAAGAACTCTTTCTAAAATATAAAACAACAGCCTCTCTCCCTCCTCTGGGTTTTGAGTTAGGGATCACAGCCCTGGCAGCTTTACCAGAGGTCCAGAGTGGTCCTAGAAACCTCATGTAAGAGATTTTCCTTCTTCAAGCCTGCCCAGGAACCCCAGACTGCACCTCCTCCCCAGAGCTCCATATCATAGTTTGCAACTTGAGAAAAAGATTTTGGCTTTTCTGGAGGCCAAGTAAAATATAGGCATCCTAGGCCACTAAAACTTCATAGGAGCTACCTTACTGGACTTGAAGAATTGTTAGTCACCAGAACCACTAACTACTAGGCTAGAAGACCAGAGAGAAAAGAAAAACCAAGGAACAAAAACACCCATCCAACAAAGACAAATGCAGGAATCAACAACTAGACCTATAATCATCCCAAATCCATATGCCTAAATGCTAATGTAAGAACACAATTAATATCAGAAAGTGCAAAACGGTACCTCCAGATCCAACTATCCAATGACACCAAGACCTGAACTTTTCAATACAGCTGAAGTATAAGAAGACAACCTTGGCAGAATCCCAGCGCTCTCTGGGGCAGGGGCAGGTGGACGCTGTCCCTGACCACTTCCACGGCTCCTGCTGAGGGAAACCCCGCCACAACCTCGAACTGAGAAAAGCAACTGCTGGGGTCTCCGAGGGGCGGATTCGGACCCCGCCCAGAGGTCAGGAGGGGGCTAGAGGCCTCAGTGCCTTTATCCCAGCCTGGGA
>PVIH01014651.1:0-52831 GCA_004025045.1 Sigmodon hispidus | reverse complement strand
GGAATTGCAGATTGTGGTTGAAGTGTTTAAAGCCTGCCATTTTGCCTTTAATTTGATTTCTGATTCTGTTTATGTGGTTAATGCACTCAAACTTTTAGAAGTAGCTGGACCTATTAAGCCTACTGGTACTATCAGTGCCTTATTCCAACAGTTGCAGAAGTTGATTCTAGCAAGACATGCACAGTTTTTTCCCCAACATATTCGAGCTCATTCCTGATTGCCTGGACCTCTAAGTGAGGGTAATGCAGTAGTAGATCCAGTCACTAGACAACCATGGTTCTTTCCTGTCTCTGCCCTTGACAATGCAAGACAATTTCATCAGTCTTTTCATGTCAATTCTAAGACTCTGCAGCAGAAGTTCTCCTTGTCCAGAGCTGATGCCAGACAAATAGTTTTAGACTGTCAACAGTGTGTTACTTTTCTGAATCCACCTAGCTTGGGAGTAAATCCCCGTGGTCTTTTACCCATGAAAATCTGGCAAATGGATATGACTCATATATCAGAATTTGGCACGCTTAAGTATGTTCATGTGTCAGTGGATATCTGTTCGGGTGTCATACATGCTACTGCTATGTCTGGTGAAAAGGGATGTAATGTTATTGCACATTGCCTTGAAGCATGGACTTCGTGGGGTAAGCCTCTTGAGTTAAAGACTGATAATGGCCCGGCTTACACAGGTCGACAATTCTCTTCATTTTGTCAACAAATGGAAGTACAACTTAATCATGGATTGCTTTATAATCTTCAAGGACAGAGCGTCGTGGAACACGCCCATCGCACCTTGAAGGCATGTTTACTAAAACAAACAGGGGGAATTGGCCATGGCTGTACCCCGAAAGAGAGACTTTCCTTAGCTTTATTTACTCTTAATTTTTTAAATTTGGATGCTCACGGGCACTCTGCAGTGGATAGACATGCTGCGCCTCATGGTGCCTGTAAAGGCATGGTAAAATGGAAGGACATCTTGACAGGCCTCTGGCGAGGGCCTGATCCCGTGCTGACATGGGCACAAGGGTCTGTTTGTGTTTTTTCCCAGGATCAGCAAGATCCAGTGTGGGTTCCAGAACGCCTGACCAGAAGAGTTTCAAGTGAAAAGAAAGATGGCAAGGAACAGCGAACGGATGTTGCTGCTGATCCTGATGATGCTCTTGCTGAGCCACATAGTAATGATGGAATCAAGATGGGGAATTCTGCTGGTGTTTCACAAACCAATGCCGATTCGGCATGATGCTCAGCTTTTTCCACATCTTTTTACTACCAATAAGTCTCTTGACATTCCCTATTATCCTTTAGATGCAGAAATAGCCCCTCTGGTAGAAAATAGAACTTTTGCTTTAGAAGGAACTTTATGTTTTGATGCTGATTGGAATAGTACCATTCAATTTTCTCCCTGCATTCCTCTGTCCATGTTTCAGACTGGATGGTTTGGTCAGCTTTATGCTAAGACAGGGAGTTGTTCAGTTACAGCCAATGCTACTTGGATTTATGGCCTTGTTCCTGGAACGAGGGTGACTGAATTACCTCTTTCTCGGGTGGAATTTCCCCTTTCTCAGCCAAAGTGGGCCCCCTTTTGTTTGGGCAACAATAGGGGCAGGATGTGGCCTTGGACAGGATGTCAATCACATAGTGCAGTTTGGGCGGATGATAGTAAAGATTTTATCTTGTCCCCCGGATTGAGGGTTAGTAAGAGTCATAACCAGATGAGGATGAGTGTGAATCCTTTTGATAATTGGCTTTTATGCGGGGTTAATGGTAGTTGTTTACATGCTGAAGCTTTACTTATGATTAAGGGAGGATTTTTTGGATTGGGAAATTTTACATGTAATTTCACTAGACATCGAGTTCTCGGAGGTAGTTGCTTAATAGCTAAGAATTATTCTCTTATTAAATATGAACCTACACCTGTGTGTGTTATTCCTCCTTTTATGCTTATTGTAAGTCAGTTTGCTTTCAGCACTTGTTCTAGTGACAGTTGTTTTTATTCTCAATGCTGGAATGCTAGTGAGTTTAGATTTGCTGTTGTGGCACGCTTGCCCAGATGGATACCAGTTCCTGTAGTGGCTCTGAATGGCATGTCGATTTTTAGACCTAAGAGAGATTTCAGAATAACTGCTGCCATAGTTGCAGCCATTTCCTTGGTGGCTGCTAGTGCCACCACCGCTGCCATTGCCATGAGCCACACGGTGCAAACCGCACAAGTCTTGAATGATCTTTCAGCTAGCACGGCGCGGGCTCTAGATTGACAGCAGAGTTCCGCTGCCCAGTTGAAAGGAGGATTGATGATTGTCAATCAAAGGATTAATTTAGTTCAAGAGCAAGTTGATGTCTTGTGGCAGCTGGCTCAGCTTGGCTGCGAATCTAAGTTCCAAGGGCTGTGTATTACCAGTGTACAGTATGAGAATTTTACCCATGCTGCTAACTTGTCTAAACAATTGTCTAGCTATCTTTTAGGTAATTGGACGGGAGAATTTGATCACCTGATGGAGCAGCTGAGAGTGGCTATTGTCATGGTGAATTCAACTCAGATAGATGTCGGACTGGCAGAAGGACTGTCCTCCTGGATTTCCACCGCTATGGGCCACCTTAAAGAGTGGGCGGGGGTGGGAGCTCTGGCTGGCCTGATGGTACTGATATTCCTATTTGTGCCTGTGGTGCATTTGCCATATTAGGTTCACTCAACGTCATAATGCAGCCATGATTCTACAAGCCTTTGCTGCCTTGGAGATGGGACAGTCCCCTCATGTTTGGCTGGCTACCTTGAAAGGTTAATTTTTCTAGCACAGGATGCGAGGCTTGCGCACTGCACTTGGATTCCACTGAGGCTTGGTACCACCGAGGTTTGAAGCCCAAGAAGAGCATGCCTGATTGCATACGGGTTGATACCCACATTCCCGCCTCTGTGAAAAAGGGGTATCGGACAGGTCTGATGTTGTCTGGGTGGAGGACACCTGGAGAAGCATTAGTATGTGTTCCTTTGCACTACAGAGATCAGGCCTCTACTCTTGCCTGTTGCTTTTATATTAAAAAAGGGGGAACTGTAGAGAGCTGCATACAGCCACACCGTAAGATGTCGCTGGCCTTGAGCACTCTCCCTGGTAAACAACTCAATATTTGGTTAGGCCAAGGATCTGGCTTGCTTCTGCGTATCTGAGCCTATTGGTGATGCCCACGTGGCTATCTTGGCTTGGATGCCCTGAGGGTATTTAGCTAAGAGCAGGCTTCCCCCCAGGGTTCAGTTAGTGAGTTAGTCAGTCAGTCAATCAGTCAGTCATTCGTCAGAAGAAACCAGATTGTAAAGGACCCGAATAAACTGCAGAGAAAAGGATCCAGTGTTGCGTCTTCCTTGCTGGTGAGGTTGTGCATGACAGACTATGACCAAGGGCCAGGTCTTGATTTAGGGCCCTAAAGCAGCCGATGAGGCCTGTGTTGATGTCTGTGGAGCCTGTAGGCACTGGAGGTCCTGCAGGAGCCTGTGATCTGGGCCATCAGTTGGATCCACATTAGTGTCTGAGGGCTGCACTGCCATGGGGGCCATGCTAGTCTGGGTGGTTTGCATAAACACCTGGGGTCCATGGTGACAACCTGGCTGGGGCTGCTTCCAAGGACCATGTCGGTCTGTGGTACTGCTGAGGCCAGGGTCCATGTTGATGTCCCTGGTCCACGTTGCTGTCAGGGCTACGTGGAAGCCTGAGGTCTGGGCTAATCATTTTGGTATTGGAAGGTTGTGATGCTGCTGAGGCCCAGTCCATTTAGGTGATAAGGGCTATCAACTGGGGTCATGATATAGCCTGGACAAGAGCTATGGCTGAAGGTCACTTCTGGGTCTGTAGCCCTTCTGCATCCAGGGTCTGTGCTGATGTCTATGGCTCCTGAGACCATTAAAGACTTTGCTACTCCTGAGGGTCTAGGCTGCCACTCCTGGTCATGTTGGCCTAGTAGCCTGCACCTGGGACCATGGCGACATCCAGGCCTGGACTACTGCATAGGACCATGTCTGGATCCTTGGTCCTAGCACAGCCAGGAACTGTATTAATGTCCATTGCCACATTGCCACCAAAGACCACATAGATGCTCAGGGTCTAAGCTGCAACCTGTGGCCATGAGGGCATCTGAGGGCCTTACTGTTATTAGGGATATCCTGATCTGAGTGGTTTGCAATGTCACCTGAGGTCGTGGTGACCATCGTGTTGTCTGGACCAGGAGTGCTGCAGAAGGCCATGTCTGGGTCTGTTGGTCCTACAGCAGTCAGGTTCTGAGTTGATGTCCAGGGCTTCTGTTGTCACTGAGGCCCACGCTGTTGACTGGAGTCTGGTCAGCCACCTCGGGCCATGATGTTGTCTGAGGACCATGCCACCCTAGGTACTCAGACAACAATCTGAGTGGCAGATGCTGCCACTTGGAGCCATGGAAACATCCTGGCACTGGCAACTGTCTAAGGCCATGTCTGGGCCCATGAATCTGTGGAGTCCAGGATCTTGGTGGTGTCCATGACTCCAATTGCTGTCAAGGGCTCTGCAGATGCTTAGGGTCTGGTCAGGCACCAGGGACTGTGTTGATACCCAGAGCATACTCATCTGAGTGGCTTATGTTACCACAAGGGCTGAAGTGGTATCTAGACCCTAGCTGGTGCTGGGAGCCATGCCTGGGTCTCTGGTCCTGCTACAGTTGAAATCTGTAGTGATATCCATGGCCTGTATTAGCATGAGAACTATTGGAACCACACTGTGCTGAGAGGCTCTGCCCTTCACTGGCACTAAGATGGCTGGTCCTGCCCCTTGATGGTTATTACAGCAGGCAAGCTGGTCCTACCCCTCAGGGTAGAGATTGCGCCTCATACTTGGGAAAGATGGTCCCATCATTTACCATAGGTGTACATCTCACCTGGGTAGCATACTAGAGCTGTCCCTGTGGTCAAGGATATAGGTACCAGCCCCAAGGGCATGAGAGCAGGATAGTTGATACAGATCCTCCCTCTTATGACCCCTACAGCATAAAAAAGGCCTCTGCACCTTGCCTGGGACAATTAGTACAGCTATCCCTGGAGATATGAAAGATGAGGACCCACCTCTCTCCCCTTATCTATTCAATATAGTTCTCGAAGTTTAGCTAAAGCAATAAGAGAATGAAAGCAGATTAAGGGGATACAAATTGGAAAAGAAGAAGTGAAGCTATTTCTATTGGCAGATGATATGATTGTATACATAAGTGATCCACAAAATTCTACCAAGGAACTTCTAGAGCTGATAAACACCTTCAGCAATGTAGCAGGATACAAGATTAACTCAAAGAAATCAGTAGCCCTTTTATACACTAAAGATAGAAGGGCTGAAAAAGAAATAAGGGAAATATCATCCTTTATAATAACTGCAAATAGCATTAAATACCTTGGAGTAACTATAACCAAAAAAGTAACAGATCTATTTGACAAAAATTTTAAATCACTGAAGAAAGAAATTGAAGAGGATGTCAGAAAATGGAAAGATCTCTCGTGTTCCTGGATAGGTGGGATCAACATAGTAAAAACGACAATTCTACCAAAAGCAATCTACAGATTCAATGCACTGCCCATCAAAATCCCAACACAATATTTTACAGACCTTGAAAGAACAATATTCAATTTCATTTGGAGTAACAGGATTGCCAAAACAATATTGTTCAACAAAAGAATCTCAGGAGGCATCACCATTCCCGATTTCAAGTTATACTATAGAGCTACAGTAATAAAAACAGCCTGGTACTGGCATAAAATCAGATTTGTGGATCAATGGAATAGAATTATCCGGGCATTAACCCAAAAACGTATGAACACCTGATCTTAGACAAAGAGGCCCAAAATACTCAGTGGAAAAAAGATAGTATTCTTAACAAATGGTGTTGGCATAGCTGGTTGGTAGTGTGTAGAAAAATGCAAATAGATCCAAGCCTGTCACCCTGCACAAAACTCAAATCCAAGTGGATTAAAGACCTCAACATAAACCCAGCCACACTGAACTTGATAGAAAAAAAAGTGGGAAATACACTTCTACGAATTGGCACAGGCAACCACTTCCTAAATATAACACCAATGGCACAGACACTAAGATCAACAATCAATAAGTAGGATTTGAAGCTGAGAAGCTTCTGTAAAGCCAAGGACGCTGTCAATAGGGCTTAATGACAGCCTACAGAATGGGAAAAGATTTTCACCAACCCTACAAGTGTTAGAGGACTGATCTCTAAAATATATAAAGAATTCAAGAAACTAGAGCCCAAAACCTTGAATAACCCAATCAAAAAATGGGGTTCAGAACTAAAAAGGGAATTCTCAGCAGAAGAATTACGAATGGCTGAAAGGCACTTGAAAAAGTGTTCAACATCTTTAGCCATCAGATAAATGCAAATCAGAACAACTTTGAGATACCATCTGACACCTGTCAGATTGACTAAGATAACAACCTATGCTGGAGAGGTTGCAGAGCAAGGGGAACACTCCTCTATTGTTGTTGGGAGTGTAAGCTTGTTCAGGCACTCTGGAATGCAGTAAGATGGTTTCTCAGAAAACTGGGACTCAATCTCCCCAAGGATCCAGCAATACCACTTCTGGGTGTATACCCTAAAGACACACAGTTGCACTCCAAAGGCATTATTAGCTCAACCATGTTCATAGCAGCATTAATCATAATAGCAAGAACCTGGAAAAAACCTAGATGCCCCTCAACTGAAGAATGGATTAACAAACTGTGGTACATCTACACAATGAAGTACTACTTAGCACTAAGAAAAAAAATGATATTCTAAAATTTGCAGGTAAATGGATGGATTTGGAGAATATCCTCCTGAGCGAGGTATCTCAAACCCAGAATGATAAGCAGGGGATGTACTCACTCATTAGTGGACTCTAAACAAAAAAAGCAAAATCAAAGCATGTCCAAGCTGCAAACCACAACTCAACAGCTTGGGATCTGAAACACCTTGGACTGGCACCTTGGATCCCACTCCCCTTACAGGAACACCTGGCTCAGTCTCGATGTAGGGGGGAGAAAACTGGATCTGCCAGGAGTGGAGGCTGAACTGAGCAATTTTGAGACCTTGGGACCTCCTGCCCATGTTGGGGAGGAGATGGGGAGATGTGGAGAAGAGCGAGTGACCTGAGGGGGTGGGAGGGGGAAGGGACCTTGAATAAGGGACACGGATGGAAAGGGGGAAGGGACACGGATAGAAAATCTGACTTCATTCGTAATAAAAAAGAAACAAAGAAAAAAAAGAAAGATGAGGACCCAGATCTGAGGGCCCAAGAGCAGGAGAACTGGCTCTCATCTTTGCTGAAGGGTGCATTGGATGAGCTACCTGGGTCAGTGCTGGAGAGCTCTTCTGGGTGGTGACAATGAGGCAAAACTAGGGAGCTGACCAACCCAGCTATCACCCAGCCCATAACCAGGGTTAGGAGTTGGCCCACTCCAGCATCCGCATGAATTATTGAAGCATGGGAAGGAGATGAACCTACAGATCCAAAACAGTAGGATTTCCATGACACAAGACAACAGGATATCCATGGGGTGTAGTAAAAAGTTTCTGGTCTGACCTAGCTGTGAGATCTGGGCCTACCTGAAACTGCTTAGCTCTGCCTAGCCCCGAGGTCCAGACCAGCAGCCCCAAAGTCCCAAAGAAACACACAGAAACTTATATTAATTACATGCTGTTTGGCCTATGGCTCAAGCTTATTGCTAGCTAGCTGTCCCATCTTAGCACATTTTTGTTAATATGTCTTGCCACATGGCTCATGGCTTACCTGAGTTTCTTTACATGTTCCTCTCTTGGTGCTAACTCAGTGTCTCTCTCTGATTCTGCCCTTCTTCTCATTTATCTAGGCTCAGATTTCCCGCCCACTTCTAAGATGCTTTGCCATAGGCCAAAACAGTCCCTTTCTTATCCGATGATAATTAACAGCGTACAGAAAGACATCCCACATCAACGAGGAGCCCCAGTGAGAGTCCATTGTCGGTGGTGTAGCAGAAGTCAGAGGCCTGTGCCAGACTGATGGCTTCTCACAATGTTCACTTGCAAGTAAACACAAACAGACTGAAGGGCAGACTTTGTGACTCCATGGGCCACACTGCAGCTTCCACGACCAGATTATTCTTTTGGTTCTGTTTCTGTTTCTGTTTTTGTTTTGTTTGACTTTTGATTTTTCTTTTAAATTTGATTTTGATTTGGGGGTAAGGTTGCCAGGGCAACGGGCTGATGTGAGAAGATGAGGAGATAAGTGGGATCAGAGTTTATAATATAAAATTCACAAAGAATCAATAAAAGTTGTTTTTTTTTTTTTTAAAGAGAGAGAACATATAAAATAAGAAAAAAAACCTGGAAAGACAAATATCTATAACAAAAGCATGTGAATTTTTGACGTGAAGCTTGGCAGGGTAAGTAAACACAGTTGTGGTGAGAGAATTGAGGCGAAAGGTAGGGGACTCTTGCTCTGTCACCCCACCTGCAGGAAGTACCTGGAGAAACTAGGGAGTGTCTTCTTTTCCCTTTCTTTTCTAAAATTAAGCAGTAAACCTCATTTATTCCAAACAGTGAAACTTGTATCAGTGTCCATTCCCCTTTGTACAGCCAAGAGAAAATCCTGAGAATTCTAGTAGAGTGGTTTCCAAATAGGGGCAGGGATTTGATAAAACTAATTTACAAGCAAGCTACTTCCTTCTCAAGTCTTCAGGATTTTTTATTATCTATTTTTAAAAATACTATTTGTGAACATTCTCCTCTTGTCATATACTCTCAGACCATATTTCAAAAGGGCTACTTTTCTCTCTTCATTTATTTATTTGCTTTTAAAGTGCCTCTATGAGGACAGCCAATGCTGGAGAGGATGCAGAGCAAGGGGAACACTCCTCCATTGTTGGTGGGAGTGTAAGCTTCTTCAGCCACTTTGGAATGCAGTATGGCGGTTTCTCAGAAAACTGAGAATCTCCCCAAGGACCCAGCAATACTACTTCTGGGTGTATACCTTAAAGAAGCACAGTCACACTCCAAAGGCATTAGCTCAACTATGTTCATAGCAGCGTTATTTGTAATAGCAAGATCCTGGAAATAACCTAGATGTCCCTCAACTGAAGAATGGATTAACAAACTGTGGTACATCTACACAATGGAATACTACTCAGCAGTAAGAAAAAATGTATCCTAAAATTTGCAGGCAAATGGATGGATTTGGAGAATATCCTGAGTGAGGGATCTCAAACCCAGAAAGATAAGCAGGGGATGTACTCACTCATTAGTGGACTCTAAACAAACAAACACACAAACAAACAAACAAACAAACAAGAAAAAGCAAAGCATGTCCAAGCTGCAAACCACAACCACTGAACAGCTTGGGATCAGAAACACCCTGGACTGACCCTTTGGATCCCACTACACCTATAGGAACACCTAACTCACTCTTGAGGAACGGGGGAGAAAACTGGATCTGCCAGGAGTGGAGACTGAACTAAGCAATATTGGGGCAGTGGGACCATGGGATGGTCCTGCCTACCTAGGGAGGGGATGGAGAGTTGTGGAGAAGAAAGAATGACTTGATGTGGTGGGAGGGGGAAGGGACCTTGAATAAGGATATACAAGGATAGAAAGTGTGACTTCTTTGTTCATAATAATAATAAAAAAATAAATAAAGTGCCTCTATGACAGCGAGAAACATGCTACGTAAGTAGATTTTTATATGAGTTCTATGTGAGTTGTCTTGAATCTGTATATTATCTAACTTTTTATAGTCTGTACAGGACTGATTAGCAGAAGGCTCACCCAAGGATGCTTATTTACAAATATTCCCATCACAAAGCCACCCTTATCTGACATGATTTGGACCATATATCATACCTTTGTAGCAGAGTAAACCCATTGATTGGTAATGGATATTGTCATAAATTTATTTGTTTTCCAAGTAGTGAGGTGTGTGGCATTTGTGATAACATGAAACATATGTACTTGGATTTTTAAAAATCATTTAAGTTGATTTCTGACAGCATATAGTTCAATTTATTTTTCAATACAACATATTAAAATCAATGTCTTCTTTTAAAGCAAGTAGGACTAATTCTCAGTGTAGATGGTAGAGTTTATGGAAACTATGTCCATGTGACTAAAGAAAAGTGCTTCTCAGTGACCCTAGGGTGTACCTTCCCGACTTTTCAGGCTGGAGGGGTGTTTTTTACTTAATACACATCCTTTTCTAGGTACCACTATTCAATGCTTTTCACATGCATGCTCAACCTCTATCCAGTGAGATCCACACAGAAAAGCAGAGCATGAGAAAGATGGGAGAGCGGAGAGACCCAAATCTTCAGATTCAGGAGCATCACTGTTCTAAATCCCAGAGCATTTCAGAAGATGTCTCTCTGTGGCTATTTTACTACTGCTTCTGTTTAGGCAGCTGTAGCCATTTAGGTGAGGCTGGATCCTGTGACTCACCCATTGGACTGAATCAACTTTCACTCTCAAATGTAACATTTGGAGCATTTTCTCAGTCTTTGTTCATTGTAGGTGCAGTAAGGATTTTGAATGTAAAGATCTTCACTAGAGCATGGAGATGAGACTTCTCTTCTTCAGTTAACTGTGGAGCAGGGACCTGAACACAATAAAAAGTGCGTACACACAGTTGGAAGACACATAGAGTCTATCTTTTACAAAGCTCTTTGCACTCTGGCTGCATCGTCCCCTGGACCTGAGAATTCCTTTAGAGAAGGGGCCATTTTATTCATCTTTGTATTCCTTGCCATTCCTAGCCTGAAGCAGGTGCTTTGAAAGGTCTTGCTAAATTGAATTGGAGAAAGAGCAGAGGGCAATCTAGAATTGAATCATACTCCAACACTCCTGCTTCTGTGTTGGTAGGAAACATTTTTCAGTGTTATGATTGAGGGTTTCTTTTCCTTGTGTATGATTTGAAAATCAAATCTAAACCACTTGATTGTTGCTTTGAGCCAGAAAATTGTTCTTTCAGAAACAACTTAAAACCTGTATCTGTACAAAAACTTGCTAGGCACTTTCACATTTCTTGTATGTTTAGTTACTTTCTGTTCTTTGTCAATATTATGGGATATTATTTTATCTAATTATCTCAGTTCTGATATGTTCCTCATTAATTTTGTAACACCAGGTGCCCTTTCCCTCCTAATACTTTCAAGGATGGTATTCTCCTTTTTGTTTCAGGTGAGAAAGCTGTAGTTCTGATAGGCTTAGGGCATTCATAGGGCACATACTGGAAGGGAGAAGGAATATTTTCTAAATGTGAGTCTTTCTTCCTTGCTCCAAGACCTTTCTAAGGCCAGGAAAGCACAGTTATCAATTATTAAAAATAATTCCATTATTTTTAACATTAAAGGTGAATTTGCCATGGTTTTTATTATTATTCAAAGTTAGGTTGCTTGGAGGATTCCTGAACAGGGAGGGTATTGCCTTGGGGGGTTCCTGAACAGGGGAGGGTATTGCCTTGGGGGGTTCCTGAACAGGGGAGGGTATTGCCTTGGGGGGGTTCCTGAACAGGGGAGGGTATTGCCTTGGAGGGACTACAAAGAATTGAAATCTATTAATTCACATGTCTGAGACAATCTGTGTTGAGGGAGAATGTTTTGTAAAAAAGCAAAAAAGTACTATATTTCTTTTTTGCTTGGCTCTCTGAGTTGTTTTCCTAAATCATGTAGACAAGGTGGACTATTGAGAATATGTATCTGTCTTCACAGCATCTCTGTGATGGTGGGTCAAATGCCAGGGTGTGGTAGATGTGCATAGATGGTAGGTGTCCAGTGTCTTTGAATTCTTATTATCTGCTCTAATATCTTCCTATTTAGAGTTTAGCTTTTTGACTACAAGCATTACAATCTCCAGGGTCTTGTCAGCAATTCAAATTACCAGATCCCACTAGAGGCTCATTGAATAAGAACTCATATTTGATTTAACAAAATCTCTTGTGATTCTTAAGCTCATTAAAGTTTGATGTAATTAGACCAGAGTAGCCTTTTCAGCAATCTCAGGCTGTTTCCTGAAATACTACTTTTGCCTTGCTTAAAATGTGTGTGTACACACAAAGCTAAAATTAATCTTTAATTACTCTAGTGATATAATTCTAATGTGTAATTTTACCTTAGGGCTTCTGTTGAGCTGCTATTGGCCTTTGGGTTGACATTCAATTAGTTAAATCAGTTATTTCTAATTATAAATGTCTTTCATATATTTCCTTGAGGACGAGAACTGCATTTTATTAAATATTTGTGCTCACACAGTTCCTTGTATGTAAATGTTTGCTAAGCTGAAAGTTGAACCATGACTGAAAGAGTGAGTGAAGACATGGACGAGGAGATATCTAGGAGTAAATTTCTAGAAGACTAGAGTAGTATCTAAGTCATCTTTGAATTAAGAATTCCAAAAAAGTACTAGTTATGTTTGTTTTTAATTTCTATATTTAAGGAGACTAATCCTAGAATATGACTCTACAGAATAAAGAAACAGTAGAAAAGGAAACAAAAGTGCAGCTTCATGCATTACTTCTTACCTCATCCAACTATCAAAACATCCTGCAAATTGGTGGTGGTGTGCCTGAGTCACAAGACCCCCAACAAGACCACCACAGAGTGGACTTACCGATGCCAAAACAAAGGTTTCTTTTATTTAAGCCCAGGTAAAGGCCTTATTCAGAACTCTATTATAACGAGTGAAGAAAGAATCCCAGAGCCCTGATTACAAAGAGCTTATATAGGGAAAAACCACAAGCATGGAGCTGTATGTCTTGGCGTTTTAGGATTGGGTAAGGGGACATAGGGTGAGGTAATCTTTTATTTGTCAGGCTATAGGTGTTAACTGCTAATGGTTGGCAGGATGCCTGTAGGAAACCATGGGATGCTAATGGGATTTATGGCAAAATATAGAATATCTGCAGGGCATCTGGCCTCTGTTAAATTTTACTACTATGCCTCCTGTTTGACTGTGTCCAGGATGTTTGCTTTGAACTCTCCTGTCACAGCACATTTTGGGGCTTGAGTTCAGCTCCCAGTCACAGATGCCTCAAGATGGGTGGCCTGTTCCCAGGATGGTGTTGGTTCTGCTCTTTCATTTCCTTCTTCTAGTAACTTAGAAACATCCAATCATGGGTTGTTAGTGTTTGCCTTTGTAGGCTGGCCATCTAACCTGGGGAAGATAGCCATCTTCTATATCTTGGTTGAGAATTGCATAAGGTCAGGAGTCTATTTTTCTAGTATGTTAAAAGGCATTATAGGTAGTCATTTTGTCTCCTATGCCAGAAAGTTTCTTTTTAACTCAGCATTTTAACCTAATATGAGCAGGGAACAGAGGACAACATATTCTCTTCTGTAACTGCCTCAAGCTGACACTAGGGTATTGTTGTCACCACCCAAGAAGGCTGAAAGGCTAGTTAAAAGCTAGGTAATGAGGTATTTTTTATAAGCATATAATTATCTGACTCAGTCATGGAGACAAGAAACAAATCATGTTGGCTGGACTGGTTCACGTCGGCTCTCAGGAAGTCTAGAGCTTGCAGTCCTTTGGAGTAGATTGTATATACCAGCCAAGGGAAATCTGTTGAAACAAGTTAAAACTAGAACAGAAGTTAAGATTTGTATGTGCATTTGTAACTTTTAGGCTCATTGTCTCAGCAACTGGATAGCACAGTAGTCTCAAGACCAGGAGAGAGAAAAATACTGTCCTCAGGAATATATAGGTGGGGGAAACTTAGACTATAGTTATCTGGAGTCCCTTTGACCTTTTTGAAGTGGATCCAAATTTTATGACTCTCTCAAGCTTATACAAATTGCAAAAGGACATAAAAGTTTTAGATATAATAGTTTAACAATCTGTCAAGAGACCTAATAGCTTTAGAAAAAGCAAGGCTTATATATAGTGAGATAGCAAGCTGGCTATCTGGTTGTCTGATGCTGTCAAAATTATAGCTAGCCTAATTATCAATACTTGCAGAGATCTGAGAAGGATAAATTATATCTGAGTACAGACCAAGCAGCTTCTGAATCTACTAAAAATGTCAGAGACCAGTCCATACCTAGTTATCCATATCCAAGGTCTCTACATTGTTGGAGACAGAAGTATCAAAACAGCATCAATCTTCAGCTGCTAGGCCCATAAGGTAGGAGTTTTTCTCATAGTTGAGGGACATGGGGGAGAATACTGACCTTACTTTGTCTAGGCAAGAGGGTACAATCAGTTCTCCAATGTCCTGCTACTTGTTCACAGTCTGGGATGCGTGCTGGCTGCTATGTTGCCCAGGTCAGCACTGCCACAATCCAGTTGTAGACATCCTGTGCTCATAATTTTCTTCAGAGAACTTAAGGTCACTGTTAGGATCTGGGAGTCTCTGTCTGATATAATATGCTTTCAAATAAAAAATTTAAATACCATATTCTGCAGATCTCTGAAGTATGAGGACTGCCCTGGTATATCTGAGAAGACAACTTTGTTTCTATTTATTCATTGTAAGCTCAATCCTAAAAACATATACAGGGGACTAATTAAAGCTCATTCCTGTAATTAATTACATCATTACTTAGCATGACTACAATTAAAGAACTTTGATTATTTAAAGATGACTGACCACTTGTGTTTCTTAACATCCTTTAATAGGTTAGCAGATTTCATAAGACTAAGACTTTACAATTTATTTCTTTCAGGTTTAGCCCTAAAAATAATGATATTGAATTAAAACATTCTATACTAATAAAAATAAAAGCTTTTATATGACTCAGTTTGTCTAAATGCTTGACTTAGCAAAATTATCTAAGACAAGGAGTCTAGGCGTACATTGTTAATCCCAATTAGACCTTGAGTAGGAGGAGACATATTCTAAGCCACTGATTTCTAACTTTCCTAGTGCTTTGATCTTATAATATAGTTCCCTATGTAGAGGTAACCCCTCAATTATAATTATTTTCATTGCTATTTTACAACTGCAGTTTTGCTATTGTTATAAATTTCAATGCAAATATTTGACATGGAAGTGATCCTACGTTTTCCCTGTAAAAATGTTTTTTTTTAAACCTCAAAAGAGTGGAAACTCATGGGCTATGATGATGTTCTAAGCTCCTCATGTCTTTAAAACCATTATCTCCTGTCTGACTCTTAAATTCTAAAGTTTAGCTGTCAGCACAAGACAAAACTTTAACATCTTATTTTTTCTTTTCTAATTTTATTATTAACTTTTTATCATGAATAAGGTCATATTTTTTATTTGTGTGTATTCTAATTCAATGTTCCTTCCCCCTCCAACCCCCTCTAGTTACTCTCTCTTCTCCACATCTCTTTATCTCCTCCCAAGCAAGGGCAGGAGGTCCCAAGGTCCCAATATGGCTTAGTTCATCATCTACTACAGGCAGATCCAGTTTCCGCATCCCAACATCAAGACTGGGTCAGGTGTTCCTCTGGAGGGAGTGAGATCCAAGGTGCAGGTCCAAGGTCTTTCAGAGGCCAAGTTGTTCAGTATTTGTGGTTTGCATCTTGGACATGGTTTGCTTTTTTTGTTTAGAGTCCACTAATGAGTGAGTACATTCTCTGCTTATCATTCTGGGTTTGTGATACCTCTCTCAGGAAGATATTCTCCAAATCCATCCATTTGCCTGCAAATTTTAGAATATCATTTTTTCTTATTGCTGAGTAGTACTCCATTGTATTGATGTACCACAGTTTGCTAATCCATTCTTCAGTTGAGGGGCATCTAGGTTCTTTCCAGGTTCTTGCTATTATAAATAATGTTGCTGTGAACATAGTTGAGTTAATGCCTTTGGAGTGCAAATGTGCTTCTTTAGGATATATGCCCAATAGTGGTATTGCTGGATCCTTGGGGAAATTGATTCCCAGTTTTCTGTGAAACCACCATACTGCATTCCAGAGTGGCCGAACAAGCTTACACTCCCACCAACAATGGAGGAGTGTTCCCCTTGCTCTGCAACCTCTCCAGCATAGGCTGTCATTTGTGTCCTTTATCTTAGCCAATCTGACAGGTGTAAGGTGGTATCTCAAAGTTGTTTTGATTTGCATTTTTCTGATGGCTAAAGATGTTGAACACTTTTTCAAGTGCCTTTTAGCCATTCGTAATTCTTCTGCTGAGAATTCCTTTTTTAGTTCTGAACCCCATTTTTTAGTTGGGTTATTAAGGGTTTTGGGCTCTAGTTTCTTGAGTTCTCTATATATTTTAGAAATCAGTCCTTTATCACTAGTAGGGTTGGTGAAAATCTTTTCCCATTGTGTAGGCTATCGCTTTGTCTTATTGACAGTGTCCTTGGCTTTACAGAAGCTTCTCAGTTTCAGGAGATCCCATTTATTGATTGTTGTTCTTAGTGTCTGTGCCACTGGTGTTATATTTAGGAAGTGGTCGCCTGTGCCAATGCATTGGAGGGTATTTCCCACTTTCTTTTCTATCAAGTTCAGTGTGGTAGGGTTTGTGTTGAGGTCTTTGATCCACTTGGATTTGAGTTTTGTGCAGGGTGACAGGCTTGGATCTATTTGCATTTTTCTACACATTACCAACCAGCTATGTCAACACCATTTCATAAAGATACTATCTTTTTTCCATTGAATATTTTTGGCCTCTTTGTCAAAGATCAGGTGTTCATACGTTTTTGGGTTAATGCCCAGATACTCAATTCTATTCCATTGATCCACAAGTCTGTTTTTATGCCAGTACCAGGCTGTTTTTATTACTGTAGCTCTATAGTATAACTTGAAGTAGACATTGGTGATGCCTCCTGAGGTTCTTTTGTTGAGCAAAATTGTTTTGGCAATCCTGGTTTTCCTGTTATTCCAGATGAAATTGAATATTGTTTTTTCAAGGCCGTAAAATATTGTGTTGGGATTTTGATAGGCAGTGCATTGAATCTGTAGATTGCCTTTGGTAGAATTGCCATTTTTACTATGTTGATCCTACCTATCCAGGAACATGGGAGAGCTTTCCATTTTCTGATATCTTCTTCAATTTCTTTCTTCAGTGATTTAAAATTTTTGTCAAATAGATCTGTTACTTTTTTGGTTATAGTTACTCCAAGGTATTTAATGCTATTTGCAGCTATTATACCGGTTGACATGTCCCTTATTTCTTCTTCAGCCCTTTTATCTTTAGTGTATAGAAGAGCTACTGATTTCTTTGAGTTAATCTTGTATCCTGCTACATTGCTGAAGGTGTTTATCACCTGTAGAAGTTCCTTGGTAGAATTTTGTGGGTCACTTATGTATACAATCATATCATCTGCAAATAGAGATAGTTTCGCTTCTTCTTTTCCAATGTATCCCTTAATCTGCTTTTGTTCTCTTATTGCTTTAGCTAAAACTTCGAGAACTATATTGAATAGATAACGGGAGAGAGGACATCCTTGTCTAGTTCCTGATTTTAGTAGGCTTGCTTGGGGTTTTTCTTCATTAAGTTTGATGTTGGCTGTCGACTTCTTGTAAATCGCCTTTATTATATTGAGATATTTTCCCTGTCTGAACTCTCCAGGACTTTTATCAAAAAGGAGTGTTGGATTTTTGACAAAGGCTTTTTCACATCTAAGGATATGATCATGTGTTTTTTTTCCTTCAGTTTGTTTATATGGAGGATGATATTTATGATTTTTCATATGTTGAACCATCCCTGCATTCTGGGATGAAGCCTACTTGATCATAGTGGATGATATATTTTATATATTGTTGTATACGGTTTGCCAAAATATTGTTGAGAATTTTAGCATCAATATTCATGAGGGTAATTGATCTATAATTCTCCTTTGTTGCATCTTTGAGTGGCTTGAGTATTAGGGTAATTGTGGCCTCATAAAAGGAATTTGGCAACATTCCTTCAGTTTCTACTGTGTGAAACAGTTTGAGGAGTAATGGTAGTAATTCTTTTTTGAATGTCTGGTAGAATTTTGCACTGAAACCATCTGGACCTGGGCTTTTTTTTATTTGGGAGACTTTTAATACGGCTTCAATTTCCTTTAGGGTTATATGTCTGTTAAGGTAATTAATCTGGTCTTCATTTAATTTTGGTAAATGGCACCTGTCCTAAAAGCTGTCCATTTCTTCTAGGTTTTATATTTTTGGGGAATACAGATTTTCAAATATGATCTGGTAATTCTCTGCATTTCCTGGGAGTAGCTTGTTATGTCCCCCTTCTCATTTCTAATTTTCTGTTTCTCTCTCTCTCTCTCTGCTTTTTGGTTAGTTTGGATAAGGGTTTATCTCTCTTGTTGACTTTCTCAAAGAACCAACTCTTTGATTCATTGATTCTTTGTATTGTTCTTTTTGTTTCAATTGTATTGATTTCAGCTCTAAGTTTGATTATTTCCTGCTGTCTACTCCTCCTAGGTGAGTTCGCTTCTAATTCTTCTAAGGCTTTCAGCTGTGCTGTTAGTTCTCTAGTGTGGGATTTCTCTAGGTTTTTCATACAGGCATTTAGGCTATGAATTTTCCTCTTTAGGCTGCTTTCATTGTGTCCCACAAGTTTGGGTACGTTGTGGATTCATTTTCATTAAATTCTAGGAAGACTTCGTTTTCTTTCTTAATTTCTTCCTTGACCCAGATGTGGTTCAGCTGAGTGATGTTTAGTTTCCATGAGTTGGTAAGCTTTCTGTGATTTTTAATGTTGTTAAACTCTAACTTTACGCCCTGGTGATCCGATATGATACAAGGTATTTTTTCCATTTTTTTGTATCTGTTGATATTTGCTTTATGACCAATTATGTGGTCAATTTTAGAGAAAGTTCCATGAGGAGCTGAGAAATATGTATATTCCTTTGCATTTGGGTGGAAGCTTCTGTAAATATCTATTAAATCCATTTGCATCATAACCTCTGTTAGACTCCTTATTTCTCTTTTGAGTCTTTGTCTAGTTCACCTATCCAAGGGTGAAAGTGGGGAATTGATATCTCCCACTATTAGGGTTTGAGAATTGATGTGGGATTTGAGCTTTAGTAGTGTTTCTTTTACATAGATAGGTGCCATTATATTAAGGGCATAAATATTCAGGATTAAAATCTCCTCTTGATCAATTTTTCCTGCGATGAATAAGTAATATCCATCTTGATACCTTTTAATTGATTTTAGTTTAAAGTGTACTTTGTTAGAGATTAAGATGGCAACCCCCACTTATTTCATAGGGCCATTTGCTTGGAAAATCTTTTCCCAACCCTTTACACTGAGCCTCTATCTGTCTTTGTGGTTGAGGTGTGTTTCTTGTATGCAGCAGAAGGATGGCTTCTGTTTTTGTATCCATCTTGTTAGTGTGTGTCTTTTTATAGGTGAGTTGAGTCCATTGATATTAAGGAATATTAGTGACCACTGATTGATGTTTCCTGTTATTTTTGGTGGTAGCTTGTATGTATTTCCTTTCTCTGGGCTTTTCTTCTGTGGGATTATTGATTATTTGTGGTTTCATGGGTGTATCAGGGATTCTTAGGTTGGAGTTTTTCCTCCAATGCTTCTGAAGGGCCAGATTGGTAGATAGGTATTGTTTCAGTCTGACTTTGTCATGAAATATTTTGTTTACTCCATCTATGGTGATTGATAATTTTTCTGGGTATAGTAGTCTAGGTTGGCAGCCATGCTCTTTTTTGGTGTCTGTATAACTTCTGGCCAAGCCCTTCTTGCTTTCATCATTTCCATTGAATAGTCAGGAGTTATTCTGATGGATCTGCCTTTATAGGTAAGTTGGCCCTTTTGTGTTGCAGCTCTTAAAATTTTTCTTTGTTCTATATGTTTTGTGGTTTGATTATTATGTGGCAAGTGGACTATTTTTGGGGTCGTATCTATTTGGTGTTCTGTAAGATTTTTGTATCTTTATAGGAATTTCCTTCTTTAAGTTAGGTAAGTTTTCTTCGATGATTTTATTGAATACATTTTCTGTGCCTTTGAGCTGTTATTCTTCTCCTTTTTCTATTCCTATTATTCTCATGTTACGTCTTTTTATGGTGTCCCAGATTTCCTGAACATTTTGTGTTATGGTTTTTTTGGTTTTAGTATTTTCTTTGACTGATGCATCTATTTCTGCTACTGAGTCTTCCACTCCAGAGATTTTCTCTTCCGTCTCTTGGATTCTGTTGGTTATGCTTGTATCTGTAGTTCCAGCTCTTTTCTTCCTATTTTCTATTTCCATCTTTGCCTCATTTTGTGCCTTTTTTTATTGCTTCTATTTCAGTTTTAGTTCCTGGCATGTTTCTTCAATTTTTGGTTTACCTTTTCTTGGTTTTCTTTCAAGGATTTGTTCATCTCTTCCAATTTTTTTTGTTTGTATTTTCTTCTATTTCTTTAAGGGATTTTTTTTTAATCTTCTTTGAAGGCTTCAATGATCTTTATAAAGATGTATTTGGTGTTGTTTCCTTCTGTTTCCTCTTCATTGCTCTATTCAGGTCTTGTAGTTGTAGAACCACCGTTACTTCTGGTGTTACCCTGTTGTCCTTTATATTGTTATATGTATTTTTTCACTGGCATCTGCCCATGGCTTCAGTGGTTCATGATTAGTCAGCTGCGGCAAGGGACATGTGTGTCTCCTGTCCTCTGAGCCAGTGGTCTACTTGATCTCTGACTCTCTCTGGACAGGAGTCTGAATTTCAAAGCCTCAGTTCTTCTCTGCTGATGCAGTTCACCATGGAGGTGGGGCCCAGCCATGCAAGGTCCCCACTTGTCAGTGTGGCTGGAGGAGCCCCTCACAGCCAAACCCTAGGTCAGGTCTGCTAGGGAGAGTCTGAGATCAGACCCTAGGGATTGACCCCAGTCCCAGAGAGGGACTCTCCCTATGGGTGGTCCAGGAGGGGAAATCTGTCACCTCTGGACGAGAGTCTGAATTTCAATGTCCTTGGTCCTTCTCTCTAACATCTTATTAAACAAGCATAGTTTTTAAACCAAAATACTTGAGGCTTATTGCTTCCTTTGTTTAGATGGAGATGCAATGAACAGAGGGCTCAATAGAACTAAAAACTGTACTCTTTAACCTGAACATGTTTTTTCTAGTTACATTCATACATACACAGAATTGGATGCAACCTACATACATACATACATACATAGAGTTAAAGTTAGTTTACATTCACACATAGAGGTAAATCTAGGTCACATACATGTCCATATAACCATATGCATATCATAAACATTTGCAGTAAATAATCATCAACTATTTTTTTTGCAGACCCCACTCATGAAAGAATGCACCAAACACATTCGCATTTATTTTCTTTTTTTAAAGCAAATAACATAGACCCAAATTACCAGCTTTTTTTTAAACCTAAGCTTATCAGTACATATTTAAACAATTGTCAGAACTGACGATTTTGCCAGTATCCATGCACAACTAGAAAACATCCTTAATTTACACTATTCCAGAAATGTATTACCATTGATGCAGTAATAGCTTTCATTACTAAATACTGAAAATACAATTGAAATCTTTCTGTAGAAGGTTCATCTGGCAATGTAAACCACAGCAGGCTGATACTACTCACTCACATTTCAACACAATGGAAAGCAGATTTATGCTGGTGTTAGAGAACAATCTTGTCCTACACTACTCAAGAGTCACAGAGCTCACCTTGGATTACCTTTGTTCTGTTTCATTAAAAGCAAAGAAAGTGCATACAGAGATTACAACAATTTTAAAGACAAAAAAAAGTCCTATTTTGTGGTCCCAAGAACAAACTCAAAAGTCTATGACAAATAGGGGCTCCAATGAGCTGTTTTTATAAATACTTTAGATTAGATACAGTTATACAGAAAGTCGAGTTCGTTTGAAATCTTCAAAAAAAAGTTCCCGTTATTCCTCAAATGGTGCTTGTTATGGTTTAACATTTCTGTTAAATGCGTGCGTTGAATTACTTGCTATCCAAGCGTAGCAGGTGCTCCTTACCATTTAGGACTTTAACTGTCCATCTTCTTCAACTTCTACTCTTTCTTGACCATTTTCAACAATTCTCTTTGTAGTGATCTTTTTGCCATTAACTATCTTAGTAGAAGTTGATATTGATTTGAAGTTGCCCATTCTGCTGCCGCCAAATGATGCTGAAGAGAATGAAGTGATGCCCCCATGCCCTAGGGACCCAAATGACGAGAATCCTGTATCAAAAAACAGGAAATCCACCTCCAAAAGCACGAAATCCACTGAAAGCAGAGAAAAATGAGCCTGCACCTCGGCTTCTATTTCCTCGGGAACCCCTTCAGTTCCCAAAAAAAGTCATCAAATGGGTCAAAGAGGTCAAATGAAAATGGGTCCCTTCCACCAAAAAATTCCCTGAAGACATCCTCTGGATTCCAGAATGTGAAGCCAAACTCAAATGGACTGTCAAAATGACTTCCATCTCCTCCTCCACCACCATTTAATCATTCTTTGCCGTATTTGTCATAGATGTTCCGCTTTTTTGCATCTGATAACACCTCATATGCCTCAGCTACTTGTTTGAATTTCCGCTCTGTTTCTTCTTTATTTTCAGGATTTTTGTCCGGATGCCATTTAAGTGCCTGTTTCCGATAAGCCTTTTTAATGTCCTCAGGTGAGGCATGTCTCTGCACGCCCAGAACTTCATAGTAATCCACCATGTTTTAACAGATTGTTGGAACAAATCCAAGGACGCGGCGGCTGGAGAGGGGGCGAGGGAGTCAGGCAGCCGGTCTCCTCGGGGCTCTGGCACAGCTGCACTGGTGGCAGTCATCATCAACTATTTGTAAAATAAAAAAAGCAAACAAGATTAACCCAATATGGATAAACCTTTAACTTATTTTATAGTTTTCTTTTAAGTTTAATATTTGCAGGTATGAGAAACCACAGCAAACATAGTCCATGTCACCTCTGGCCTTCTACAACATCTTATATATCTTCAGTCTGTCCCTCTGATTCCTCAGTCATTTTTACTTCAATTTTTAAATTTTAATCTTTTGCCTTCTCATTTTTTAAACAACACAAAACTTTTTACCAAAATTTTTCTTGTGTTTTTTTTTCTCAGTAGTCTAGAAGATATTGTATGGCTACAATATTTTAAAGAAAAACTTATACATGCATGTACTGTAGCAACATATTACCAATACAAAGCATCTGAAACTAGCAGTAGTTATTTATTTTATCTAATAATAATTTGTAACTAACTCCTGTAAAAGATGATGAATATTTCTAACCCATTGGATCTGAATGATCAAAGTAGCCCTGTCTACAGTGTTATAACACAGTCACCAAACTTCAGACACCATAAGCAATAAATTGAATTCTGAAATTTAAGCACCTTGTTGAAGTGTGACAGCTAGTGTCAGAGTCCCACAATTCTTGGGTGTGATCACCAGCAATTGCGTTTACAAGGGTGTTCTGAAGTGGTAGACTGGTAGAAGAGTTATGATCCTCTATAATATAGAATCTATATATTAAATTTCAACACACACACACACACACACACACACACACACACACACACACACACACACACTTCTCAGTTCTTTTGCGCATCTGAAACTTTGTGGTTGCCAAAGAACAAGCTTTTGTTTTGGGGTTTCGCTCAGACTGAGTAAGAACAAAGAAATGAAATCTATTTCCTGCCCCTGGACTCTTTCCGTCTTCGGAACGCAAGTGCTATGTCTTTCAGATGCGGAGGGGACCAGAAAGGGACGGACACAAGGCCCAGCAGTTGCCTGGCAACGCCCGCTGGTGAGTCCCAGCGTCTAAAAGGTCCGGGAGAAGTGTCAGCGGCTGGGAGTGGGACCCTGCAGCGCATTCTGTGCCAGCGGCGTCCCCGCGACTGGGCGGGCTAGGGCAGGGGAAATGTTGCAGGAGGAGTCGGACCTGTCTCTCATCATTGCTCAGATAGTCCAGAAACTCAAGGGCTCCAGTTTGTACGCTCAGCTGGAACGGCAGGCCTGGGTAAGCGGGGCTGATGGGAAGCTATGGAGACCAGTGGGCCCTGGACGTCCTGTCTGCTACACTGCCTTCATCCAAGCCAGAGCTGTCTGCTCTTCCCATCTCTTTTGGTATCTTAAACCCTTCCCTGAGCTCCGCATCTTGGTTTGCTCAGACTCAGGCGTGGGGCAATTGTATTTTATTGAAGATGGGTGGGGCACATCACGCCTTTCTTCAGGCCAGGAATCGCCAAGGATTCTCATTCGTTTATAGATTCTTGTAGTCCTCTAAGGTACCTATTCTCTTAAACTGTTGGAATCACTGAGTGGCATGTCTTCCTTCTCTTTTACTATCTCGTGGTTGGATTGGGGCCCAATGTGCATTTTTTTTTTTTAAGGTGTCACTTTGTTGTACTTCATTCTCCCTGCAGTGATTTCCGTTGTGCCCACTTAGCATTTATTCAACATATTCAAACAGACTAGGCACGGCGAGTTAGATAGAACCACTGGAAGATCCTTACTATATGAGAATGTCATGTAAATGGAATCATACAGTATATAAACTTTTGTGGGTGCTTCTGAAGCGTTAGGCTTTTGTTGGTATTTCAGTATTTTGATTCCTTTTAATTGCTGAATAGTATTTCATTGTTTGCAAGCCTCACTGTTAGTTTCTCTGTTTAGTACTTAGCTGGTGGATATTTAGATTGTTTAGAGATTCTAGGTAATGTCAATATGTATTTTCTGTGACTTTATCTTTGATCCATGGGGTATCTAGAAAATGCACTATTTAGTTTTCAAATTTTGGAAGACTTTTCTAATATCTTTCTTTTGTTGATTTCTAGTTTAATTGCAGGATGGAGAATATTTATATTATGTTAACTATTTAAATGTTGTGGAAGAGAAAGATTGTAAGAGCTGGAAGTGCTGGGTCATTCAAAGGAAATCGTGTTCTGGACACAAGACTGATGTACATATGAACTCACAGAGATTGGTAGCATGCACATGACCTATACGAGTTCAAGACAGGTAGAGTCCCGTCACTGAGAGGGGAAAGTGGATACATTTTCCCACCTCTCACCAAAAAGCTATCTGCAATTGATATCACTGGCAAAGGGAAAAATCACTGTTCTCCCACCCCCAATAGATTACCACTGGGCATATCAGCCACGCTCCAGGACAGTCCCCTGCCCAGAAGTAGTTAGCCAATTTAGTGCCTTTTTTCTCTGGTAGACTTTCTGTTTCACTTTGTGATGTTTTTGTCTTACTGATTATTTGCTACTTCATTTTGATTTTTATGATCTTTTGTTTTTGTTCTTGAGAGAGAAAGAAAGAACATAATATTGGGTGGGTAGTTAAGTGGGAAGGGTCTAGGAGCATGGGGGGATATGCTATAAAATATGTGGTCTGAAATTGTTTAATTAAAATAGAAAAATGTAACAATTAAAAATAAATAGAACAAAAATGAAAACAACCAGTCTATAAATTAGTAGGTGATTGCTTTTTCCTCTCTGTGTGACAGTCTCCCTTTCCTTCCATGCTCTCTCTGCCAAACGCCAAATAGTTTGGAGACAAGTTTGCCCTTGGATGACTTTGTTTAGAATCTGATTCATTTTGTTTTCTTACCAGTTTCAGATTTTTTTGGAGGGAGGCCAGATGGATTGAAAAGCTATAATTTTATTCCAAATGACCTATTATTGGTGAGAATTGGTTGTTGAAATCACTCACTATTTCTGTGTTCTTCTGCTAAGTAATATTTTACTGTGTAAACTTTCCATTTTGTGTACTTAACTGCTGAACAAAAATCTTGGTTTCCTCTAAGTTTTGGCTGTTATTCCTGAAGCTGCTATAAACAGTGCATGTTTATGATTCAGGTGCAGACACAAATTTTCAAATTTGAACAGTACCAAGGACAATGATTAATGGGTTGTGTGATAAAATTTTGGTTAATTTGCAAGAAAATGACAACTGGTCTTCCTGGAGGCTTCAGTGTGTTTTTATTCTCATCCACAATGGATGAAAATTCCCATTGTCTCACATTTTTTCCAGTAATGATTGTCATCCATATCTGGTATGTGTTGTGACACTTTATTGTGTTATCCTAATGGCATACCATTTCTCTGGGGACAGATTTTCTAGAGGAACTTACTAGCTTTTTCATGGGGACCAGAGTGCCAGGGTCTGGGGTTGATTCCTGAGTCTTGCTTGCATTCTGCCATTGAGTAATACCTCGAGTCCCAGATTTATTTATTTTTTAATCTGTTGGGTGGTGTTTTATTTATTTAAGTTTAAATGATACTTTTTTACACCTTCTTTTGAGGTGTTATTTACTGTTCCTTTTCTTTTTGACTTCTCTTGAGAATTGTTGTGACTGAATATATATTGCCTGCTTCTACCTGGTAGCTTTTGAACATTTTCTTTCTGTTTGAGGAATTTCAGCAGACTTGCTAAGATGTATCTTGGTAAGGTATTATTTTTGTGTTATTATTGATGATCATTTGTTCTGTTTGGGTCTGTGCTGGCTGGCTAGTCTTTTGTCAGTTTGACACAATCTATAGTCATCTGAGAGGAAGGTGCCTTGGCTGTGAAAATGCCTCCATGAGATTGCTCTGTAGGCAAGCCTGAGGAGCACTTTCTTCTTAATTAGTGATTGATGGGGAGAGCCCAGCCCCTGGTGGGTGGTGTCACACCTATGCTGGTGGTCCTGGGTTCTATGAGAAAGTAGGCTGAACAAGCCATGGGGAGCAAGCCAATAAGCAGCACCCCTCCATGGCCTTTGCATCAGCTCCTGCCTCCAGGATCCTGTCCTGTTTGAGTTCCAGCCGTGACTTCCTTGAGTGATGAACAGTGATGTGGAAGTGTAGCCCAAATAACCTCTTCCCTCCTTGATTGCTTTTGGTCATGTTTCACCCCAGCAATGGAAACCCTAAGTAGCACAGGGTCTGGAGCCTGTTTAAATCCAGTACCAGTTTGAAAAATCACTTGGATAGCATCTTTTCAAATACCTATTCTGCCACTTTTTCCTTGGTTCCACAGTTGACCTCGTGGCTAATTATGTCCCTAATGCATTTTTGTGATTCCCCTCCCACTTCCTGTTTAGTTTAGAGATTTCTTTTGGACTTTTTAAGTCATCCATGCTGTTTTGTGCTGTTTCTGATAAATCCACCTAATGAGTTCTTGTGCATATATTATGTTTTTCAGTACTAAAACTTCCTGGTGGTTATCCTTTAAAGATTTTAAAAAATGTATGTGAATGTATGTGTCTGCCATATGTGTGTGTGCAGATGGAGGTCAGAGGAAGACATCAACTCCCCTTCAGCTGGAGTCACAGGGTACTGTGAGCCACTAGGTCTAGGTCTGGGGAACCAAAGTCAGGTCTCTGGAAGATCCATGAGTGCTCCTAACCGCTGAACCTTGGTGCCAGCTCCTTCAGGTGATTATTGTTTATGGAAGCCAGTTTTGAGTCTATTTTCCTAGACTTCTATAATTATTTTCCCATGCATGTGTGATGTTAGGTGCTTTGTTCTTCATAACTGTAATGGTCCCTCTCCATTAGAACTGTCCATCTGGATTGCTCATGGAGCTCTCTGTAGTCTTTTTCTCTCTTGCCTCTGTTCCTGTGACGTCATCAGAGAGAAGCATGCCTGTATTGAATGCTTTGCATTCTGTACAAATTAAAATGTAGCTTCCAAATAGCAACATCCTCGTCACCTTCCCCCACGAGTCAGTCTTGGGACCAATTACCCACTTTGATGCCATTTGGGAAAGTGTCGAGTCATGGCCAAGCTTTCTGAGGATCAGCTTTCCCTTCATTCTTTCCTGGGTCTCCTAGGTTTTTCAACAAAGGAGTTGATGTATTCTGTGGGTCCTTTACATTTGGGTCGAAAAATTTTGTTGTTGTTGTTAGACTGCCAAAGTGCTTTCTTCGTGCTTTTTTGTGTTTAGCTTTCTATCCCCTGGAGTCCCAGGTCTTGAGGATAGAACTGGCCATGCACTTAATACTTGCAAAGTGCCTGCTTAATTCTCTGTGTGTCTTCAGCAGCCCTTCATGAGGCTCTGTGCTGGGCTAGTCCTGGTGGCCTGCAGAAATCCAAGAGCTCTTGCTTGTATGAAATTTATGCTTAAGATACATATTACATTGTGAATGTGGCTTGTTACAGTCTATCTTGTTTTATGTTGTCACTGGATTAGAAAATGTGATTCCTGGATTAGTAAGAACAAGCTGAAAGGGTGAAGGGAGAAAATTGGTCACAAAAGTGAACTAAGAATGATTTTAGAAAAGGGAATAAGAGATAACGGTGTGAATGAAGGTAGAGAAGAGAGTGTGGGCATGTCAGCAGAAGGTGGCCGTCATCTTCAGGTGACAGAAACCAGAGTAGGGCTGGAATTATACAGCACATGTAGAGTGTAAGGCACAGTCAGCGTTCAGGGTGCCAGACCTTCCAATCTGAAATTAACACTTACTCCTGGCTACAGGGTGTCCATTGGGACTTCTAGGATTACAGCAATGAGTCTGCCCTGGAGTTTTAGATGGAAGCAGAAGAAATGGAGATACTCAGGTCAACATATTTTCATTGAACATCTCATTAGTAATGATAGTGGGCTCTTGAGGGGAATTAGATGAAGTCCAGGACAATTATGCTAATGACAAAGATGTATGGGAATTACTGTGGGAAAGAACAATATCTTTTTAAATAGTATCTCTTACTTTGGTTTTTATGTCTTTAATTATGCTGATATCTTCAAAAGTAAGTGAGGACATCTTTTCATTTTTAAACTCAGCAACTGACATGTACAAAGGATTCAATTAGTTATTGCAAGAGCAATACAGGTGAATGGAACAGAAATGCACCTAAAAGAAAAGGCTGAAGAGTGAGCATCAGGAAGTCCTGTGTAGCACTCAGCGTGGGAGGATGAAGCCTAGTTACTAGTGTTGGGGCAATGAGGTCAAGCTGTTTTTGGAGAACGGCAAGTGCAGGAACTTTCTAGACAGGTAAAGGTATCTGGGTTGGGTGGGACTAGTGTTTTGGAGAACTAGAAGTTTATGAAGGAGTATCAATTATTCCTGTTACTACTACTATTATGTTGTTGTTAACTCTACAGGGCATGAAGGGATTGAGGTATTTTCAGACGGGGAAGGTGCAAGATTGTTTTCAGAGTACACTCATGCCTCTTTTATCGGGAGAGATGGGGTGAGGCTCTTCCTTCCTCACTTTTACTTCTTACATTCTGCGGGATCGGCTGTGATTCCACAAGCAGTGCTTGAACTGGCTCCAGGAGGTCTCAGCCCTACATAAAGAACCGCAGGCAATCGGGAAATGCCAAGAGCAGAGAAATAGTCCTCTCCGGGGAAGAGCAGCAGCTGCTTCTCCACTACCAAGGTGTCAGCCTTGAAAACATGCATGCAAGTAACATTACACAGACTGAGCAGGTTGTATTTAGGAATATATATATATGAATATATGCATATATATTTATGTAACAGCTATTAATGAAAAAGAGACTATGAGTTTGAAAAAGAGCAGGGAGAGGTATATGGGAAGGTTTGGAGGGAAGAGAGGGAAGGGGGTAATGATGTAATTATAATCTCAAAAAAAATTAAAAAAGCACTTAGGAGTTACAAGCAAATGGAATTGACTTTTCAAAAGTAAAGCATTTGAGAAATTGGCAAAAGCTATTATACATATTTATTCATGTGTGCTGTTATTCATAGAATTCATGTTACTATTCAAAGTTATTTGGAAGATACTTTATCAAAAATGAACAAAGTTAACATGCCTCTTAAAAGAAAGCCATTGTGTGTGGTGATGAAATTCAAGCTTTCAATAAAAATGTGACATTAGAAAAGTGTGCCCGCCACTGTGAAATTAATGGCTTCCTAATATCTAAAAATTATTTTTGTGTGATATCGGTGGTGACATTAATGAATATTACTTTTTAATGTTGCTCAATGACGTATGTCAATCACTTGACTTAGTTAACCAGTATTTGACCATGATGTTACGGAGTCATTTGTAGGGAGCAGACTCAAGTTCAGAGTTGACCAATTATTTTTTAAATATTAGAGATTTATTGACATCAAGTTCTACATCATAGCCGATCTTTCAAAAACCACTATGTATCAGATTTTGGTGTGCTCTTAAATTAACATTTTGAACTGTCTGAAAAGGATAATAAAACTCTACTCCTTTTCCAAGTTCACACACACACACACACACACACACACATATATACTTATATATATATATTCCATATATATCAGGCAAAACAGTAAGCACCATAGGTTAACTGCCATGGAAATTTCAAGAATGTCATAGTTTCCATCTACTAATTTGTACATCAAAAGATTACATAATGCTTCTCATTGATGTTTTGAATTCACATTTGTTTCTGAAAATTGAGCTACTTTAAATATTTAGGCCAATATGTAATGAGTTATGATGATTATTTTAAAATGAATCAGGCTATTCTTTGTTGTGGTTGGATATGCATAAAATTTACCTCTGTTTCTTAGGTATTCAGTCAGTCCTGTGACATTAAGTATATTCACATTGTTGTTAAACACACCGTTGGCTATCTCCAGACTGTTGAAAATCATCCTGGACTGAAGCTTCATGCTGTGAAATACTGACTCACCACCCTCTCCCTCTCCCTGGTCACCACATTCCCCTTTCTGTTTTGACTAACTGTTCTACACTATTCAAACACTAAGGTTTGCTTTTGTTTTCTTATGTGTGTCTCTCTCATGTAGCATGATGTCTTCAAGTTCATTCATATTACATAGCATGCTTCAGAAGTTACTTGAAAAAGAAGAATTAATATTCACATACAAGCAGCATTTATTATCTATAGCTAATTTGCGCTTTTTCCACCTTTGGGCTGTTGGAAATAGCACGGGTGTCAAGTATCTATCTGAGTCCCTGCTTTGGGTTCTTTGGATATGTAGCCAGAAGTAGAATTCCTGAATCACAACGCAATCATGTGCTTCATTTTTAACCACCACCATACTAATAATTATTTTTAATTTAATCCCGAGACTGAAAGGTTGGGAATCAGTGATCTGGAGGAAAAGTGAACCAGGTCAGTTAGGAGCCACAGCAGTGGCAGACAGGTGAGGGGAGAGCTGCTTAGAGACGGTCATGGAACTAAGACCTTGATCCAGGAGAATTTGGTGAAGTTTGAAGCAGATATGGCCTTGAGGGAAGCAAAGTCAGAGAAGGCACAAGAGCAGTGATTAAAGGCCTCTCATCAAAACGGGTCAAACCTACTGTGACCTGAGGGTGGAGGGGTTAGTGGTGGCACATGTTGGGTAAGTGCATTTTATCTCATGGAAAGGAGGAAGATCTGCCTGACAATAATTCAGAGCAGTCATGTCAGGTAAGGTAGGTGTGCAAACCGTTTCTAGGCTGAAAGCTCGCTCAGCTTCCCCATTAGCTTTTCTCAGACAGATCACTTCTTGCAGAGGGTAGGGGTCTACACATGGTTAGTGGCGCTCCTTTGAACCCCCCAATTTCCGTGCTTTTCAGGCATGGATGGATCTTTGGAGTCCAGCATCAGTATGTGAGCTTAGTGAAACGTGGAAGTGATGGGGCCCCATCAAGCCTAGGCTCACGGAGCCCTTTTGGTGAACCCTTCTGTGTGTGCTCTGCTTTTCCTTCCCGGAGCATGTGGCCTCCGCCTCCCTCCTCACTGCAGCTGCTGTTTTTCGTCTCCAGTTTCCTTTACTCACCAAGATCAGAAATTTTAGATTGTTCATAGCTAAGTCTTTGGATTTAGGACTGCTCTAGCGGGAGTGAAAACTGTGCATGTGTGTCCGCACACCATGCATTGGGAAGAGGGAGATCAAGTGTTTTCAGATGTGCTGAAGGGTGCTGGCGCCATCAGCGTGGAAAGATGAAGAGTGCACACAGGATCAGAGTTTCCCACACACTGTCTTGCTGGAGGGGCATATTTTAGTTCTTGTGAGCTAGAGGCACTGGGTTTAAAGAAGGCTCAAGTTCTGGTTGTAGGTCTTTTAAAGCCTTCTCCAAATCCCTGTCTTCTTCCATGAAAATATGTTACAGATATCCAGTCTATTTCCATCTGGGCACATCTTATTTTATAACATAACTTTACTTTTTATTGGAATACATAGCCTAAAATTCACTTTGGTACCAAAATTTTTCTTTGATTGTCATAGCTTAGTTCCCCCTTTGCTAAATAAAGAAGAAACAAGTGCAGAGATGTTAAATAGCTTAATCAAATTAATAAGTAAGTCTGGGAGATAATTTCAGCTCTCTGGTGCCAAACCCATGCTCATGCCATCCTAAGTGCTTTTTAAGCCATGCTCTATTACATCCAAGCTTAAAAACAGGCAATTTAACAACTATACTAATAACTCCTCCAGCTCACCGAGGAAGCTGTGCAGTACATAGTCTGCATTGCTCCTGTAAATGTCTGCGTTTGCACTTGTTTGTTCCTGATGTATTACAAAAATGAGCATGTGGCTGCAGCTATTGTACAAGGCAGGGTGTTGGCCACAGAAAGCACAAGTGTGCATGCTCAACAGGCTGCTACTGTGTGTAGCCTGCTGCTGGGGTGTGTGTGTGGGGGAATAACATATACACTTGAGCAGTTAGGTCAGAAGCCCCAGTCTGAATTCTGTTAGTGATAAGGAAATTCTGAATTCATCCTAAAAATTTCTAACTACATCTCTGTAAATTTCCTGCATCGCTTTAGTTTGAGGGTGTGATCAGATTGTTAGAAAACTTATTAGTAATACAAATACTTGTCTGTGAATCAGAGTTATTCTCTGTGTTGAGCAATCAAAACAAAATACAGAAATAAGATACTGAAACTATAACAGAATGAAGCTATGCATTTTGAACACTGAATGTTAGTGAGAAAAGGCTCATTCTCAATATGTAGTAAATTCTCAATGCCTTCAATGTGGTTTGTACAGCTGTGGATTCCCAGTAGTGTTTGAAGTGAATTTTCAGAGAGGCTCATGCTGCTGAATCATGCATCAGAAGCATGTTGCAGTAGCATGTGGTGCTGAGTTACTGCCCTGTTCTGCGCATTGGTTTGTGTGGTGGGTGGCTGTGGTCATGGCCTCAGACCCAGATCTTTGAGCCTTCTAGGCAAGCCCTCTACCACTTAACTCCATCCTTAGCTACCCTGTCCTTCCCTGATTCTCCATTTTCTAAAGATTTTAAGAATTAACATGAATGGTTAGTGGCTTTGGTTTGTGTCATGTCCAGCAGGGCTCTGAAAATGGACTTCACTGGGTGGCAAGGAGATAAAGAAAAGACAGACACAGGGGCAGAAAGCTGTGATCCAGTGGACTGGACTTTCTGCCAGAGAAACATCAGGCCCTGTCCCTGCTCCCACCTTCCCTGTAAGCTCACTGTGCTTATTATAACAGAGTTGAACAGAGAGATGGGGTTACTGCATACAGGTAATCTAAGAGTGGCATATAGCAGAACCGAGGAGTTATATTTATCTAACCTGGTAGGGAAATGCTCTTCGGTCAGTAGCTCAGGGGAAGAATACTACAGTGGATATTTTCTATACTGTCAACATCCATACATGGACCAGAAGGGAAGGCTTTGCCATTTCTGCATGGATCTGAGGCTCTGGGGTCTTTGACCTGGCCGTGCCCAGGCCAGCAGTACACATTCAGTCAGGACTCCCACTCCCTTGGGTTTCTTCACTCTCTACAGCCTTCATTTATGTAGAAAGTCTACCAAGGAGGCCTAGCAACATCGAAATAGTGAACATGTTTAGAAAGAATGACAAGATTTTCTCATCAGTTCTTTAAATGGTATTCTATGAATCCTTTCCAAGTACAAGCCATAGAAAGGAAAGAAAAACAAGAGATGTTAAATTTCCATTTGCCTTGGTCATTGTGAATAATGAGCGGAGGTTTTACAGCTTTTAAAATACTCCGGGGAATAGTGGACTGGAAATCACTCTGCTCAGTTAAAAATAATTTTATAAAGTTCCTTATTTATTTTAGAATGAAATTGGCTAAAAAGGATGGAATATGGTTTGTTCAATATAATTTTGTCAAGCAGCAATTAATGCCAGGGTAATACTTAGGATGCAAAAATGGAGACTTGCCCTTGTTCATCAGTTGATAATCTAGTCAGAAAGATAAATAACTGAGATGCTTGTAAGTGAGGAAGGCTCATGCTACAGAATCATGCACCAGAACCGTGTCACAGTAGCATGAGCTGCAGAGTTATTGCCCTGTTCTCTGTATTGGTTTGAGTGGTGACTGTGGATGTGGGCTTAGAGCGAGATCTCTGTGTCTCTGCTGCCACAGAGGACATAGTGTTCTGTGTTAGGGAGCAGGGAAGGAGGCTTTGAAAGCTACTATATATTTGGGATGACCAACATTTGAACAAAAGTTTGGAGGCCTTCAAGGAATTTCCAGTTGTGAGATCACTGGATATAATTTGCTTTGACCAGTGAGTTCATGATGAGAATTTGAGGCCATCTTTAGCTTGGTCAAGCAGTGGCAGCAGCATACCCTATAGGGATAAAGTAGATTACATTGCAAGGGTGCTATGTATGCCTGGTGAAAACTTCAGGCTGCTTTGTACGTCTGGAGAGCCACAACCAGGACAGACTTATATTTTAGGAAGAAAGCCCTAGAGAGCAGATTGGAAAAGGAGATGTTGATTTATTCATTCATTAATTCATTCATTCAATAAGTATATATTGTGCATTTACTAAAAATTTATTTATAAAATAAAGTTCTCCTCCACCATGTATCCCCTTGCTTTCCCTCCCTTCCGTCTTCCAATCCCTCCCAGTCAGCCTTATTTTAGACTCAAAGATAACTGCCTTAATGGAGCTTGCTGTTAAACAATGAGACATATAATTTGCCAATAAGCATAGTAAATAGATTGATTGATACTGTGTAGAAGCTAGTGAATGTTAAGAAAGTTGAAAAAGTATAGGCATTTGGGCATGCCAGGTGAGGAGTGCCTTCTAATAACAGCATGCCAAGTTCAGAAATTATTGTAGGTATTCAAGTAAAAGATGAGGCTTGGGCTGTGACTACAGTTCATTGATTAAGAGCAACTTATTCTTACAGAGGACCTGAATTTGCTTCCCAGCTCCCATGTCCAGTGTTCACCTCTCTGTAACTCCAGTTCTGGAGGATCGTCAGATAAATTTTAAAAGAAAAATTTCTCTTTACATAAATTTTCTTATAAAAAGAACTAGACTAATCATGAGGCTTCAGAATGGAAAAAAGGGGTGTTTTGGAAGATGTTTCTTTTCTTTCATTTTTGAAGCTTTTTCATGCAAACAAGTGACAAGTCTGTATGTAATGCATTGTTTCAAAGTGAATGACTTGTAACACCTACCATGGAAGTGGATAAGATTGTCACAGCCAGACCCTCCGTTTGCCTCATTAGAACCGCAGACCAGTTCCTCCCTGGATACCTGATGGTTATGGTAATCGACTTCCTACATTTGTTTATCTCTTAGGATAGCTCGGTCTTGCCAACTTAAAAATAAATGCCTTTTAGTCTTTTTAATATAGGCTTGTTTATTTATCTGTATGGTATATATTTGTGTGTATATATAGTCATGTGCGTTTATGTTCGTGTGTGCGTGCGTGCGTGCGTGCGTGCGTGCGTGCGTGTGTGTGTGTGTGTGTATGTGGATGTCTGCAGTTGATGCTGGGTGTCTTCCCAGTCATTCTTTACTTTGTCTACTGAGGCAGGGTCTCTCACATGAACTGAGCTATTGCTAATTTGACTCCTTTAGTGAGCTGGCTTCCTCTGAGGGTTCTCAAATCCTGAAAACAGGAGCAAGCCACCATCTCTGCCTAGCATTTATGTGCTGGGGATCCCATATCTGGTCCTCACATCCTTATAGCAAGCACTTTGTTCACTGAATCTTTTTTCTAGCCTTCTTGTTTCTTTTTAAGAAAGTTTCTTCAGTTCAAGGGCTGGACTGTCATCTTAGCGTTTCTCATCGCCTAGACTTTATTGACTGTAAACTCATAGTACAGGTCACCATGCTCTGTCCTTTGTATGTTTTCTTAACTGGCAGCTGGACCTCAGATATCATCCCTTAGGCACTGCTATTGGAAGTAGAGTGTTCTTCATTGAGCAGCACATACTGTTTGGTTTCTCTTCTGCAGAGTTGATAGCTGTGTCTACTCAATGCCTAGAGTCAGCAATTGCAACATGTAACATTTTAGTTATTAGCTGTAATACTTTAGTTTTTATGTGTATGTTTTTCCAAAATGTCTAGTCATGCACCACATGTATGCCTGGTGCCCATGAAGGCTAGAGGGCATTGGAACCCCTTAAACTGGAGTTACGTACATTTGTGAGCTACCATGTGAGTGCGGGCAAATGAACTCAGGTCCTTTGTAAAAACAGCCAAGTGTTGCTACCTGGTGAGATTTGTCTCCAGCTCCTAAGTGGCAATACTCACTAAGTAAACATTTCCCTTTTCCTGCTTGGTTTTTCAGTGCAGTTCTTATTGGGAAGATGGGATAGTGTGTTTTCCTCTATTTACCAGTTTTCATGGGAATGAGTCATTTCCCTGTCCCTACACTGTGATTACTCTGTCCATGTTTTCACTTTAGTGTGTTCTTAGTGGAAAAGGGCGCCCCAATTGGCTGTCCTGCTCTAGTCTTCATATCTCACACTGCAGTAGACCAGGCCCTCCAGGCTTTAGGTTCTGCTCTACAATTGGCTCACTGAATGTTCCAGAACATATTTGTTGGCTAGTTGGCATTCTGTTGTTGTTGTTATTGTTTTTCACAAATGCCAGGTACCCTTGGACTTTGGCTTTTCCCCACACAGGTGCTGATACTCTACAGGCCTCCTTGCTGTTAAGTGGTCACAGCCAGCTGTATTTTGGGTTTATAGTAGATATTACCTATTTTTGCTATAAATTTTTTTTTCTGGAATTTTGGTTTTGTTATTAGTTTGTCTGTTTTTGTGTGTGTGTGTGTGTGTGTGTGTGTGTGTGTGTGTGTGTGTGTGTGATAATACATAAGATTTTTTAAAAAGCTTTAAACAGGAGAGATGCCCAGAAGGTAAGAGTGTATACTGCATGCATGCTGGGAATCTCCTAGCTTCCTGTGATTCCACCTCCAAGGAGGTTGATTCTTGTTTTCCACAGACACCTGCACTTGTGTACATATACTCCTGCAAGATCAAGACATATATCAACATAAGTACAAATAAAAGGAGGTCTTACAAACTATCCAGGACCACTAACCTCCTCATTCCAGGAAGAGGCTGAGTAGTGAGGAGTTGAAATGCAGTTGACAATAACTAAATTTGGAGGTTTTCTTTTCCTGGAAGATCAGGTGGGTGGCTGTTTCCCTGAAGGTTTAAGTTTGAGGAAAGGAGCACAGTGCATGAGGGATGAGAGCAAACTTTGTCTTAGGGAGTTTGAAGTGAGCATAAAACACAGGAAGTAACAGAAACATCTTGTTAAGAATGGTGCTTCTAGCGTTTCTCAGGCAGAGCTATGTCATGAAACCTCAAAACCTTGAGGATGATCAATTCCATCACAAGTAGGATAAAACATACACCATTTATGGCAATAAAAACAACCCTGCAGTGTTTTTTCAGTACAAAAGCATTCATCTGAAGATGAAAGAGACCTTAGGAACAAACAGTAGTAAATTAGGAGTTTTGTGTATTTTACAAACAGGCACACCATGTATATATTGAGCAGCAGTCTAAGCTTCATGCAGTTACATCCCGAGGCCTGGTGTCTAGGTGTGGGACCATGGATTTGGGGGTAATATGAGACTAGACTGCTAAAGTGGGATATTAGGGAAATGTGCTAAGTGCTCATAAGCTGTGCATCCTTGTGCTTTGTGTAGATTGGTGTACTATCATGAGACTAGTGAGGCCTTTTCTACAGTAAGCCAGTCCAGATGGGTCTAAGCTTCCATAACCTTCATGTGTATTTGAAACATCACATGTTTCCTTCTACACATTTGTTAGCATTATATATGAACTTAAATAATTTGTAACTTTTCACTTTTGCTTTCTCTTTACCTCCCCTCCCCCAAATCTAGGCCTGCCTTCAGAGACCCGAGATCAGACTTGAGTCACTCAAAGAAGATATTAAGGAATTCTTTAAAATATCAGGTTTGTAAAGCCCCCTGTCTTTAAGAATCCACAGACTTTCAGCTTCTCCCTGTAAACTGGTACAACTTAGCCAAGGGACTTCTGTTTGGAGAGGATTAGAGCTCACACATATTAATACAATTGTGCAAACACTCAAGGACATGGTAAAAATGACTGCTTTGCATTAATCTTCTTCCTATTCAAATATGGGCCACATGTGGCAATTATACCCTCACTTAGGAGCTTGTCTTTTTTCTATGCCTTCAAAAAAATAAAGATAGGAAGAAAAGAAAATCTTAATTTTGGGGGGGAAAGGATGACCTGAACAGTTACACATGGGAGCTGAGATATCTAGCTTTGCTGAGCTCTGCTTCTGTTGCTCAGCAGTTTGATGACTAGTTAACTATAACTCTTCTTGTGTTCTGTCTTTGGTGTGTACCAGACTGTTTTCTTGTGCTTCTCCCTGACACATCCATCATAGCATCAGTTCAGAAACGTTGACATTCATTTAGCATGTTGACAGTGGAGGAAGGCTTTTCTCTAACTTGAGAAAGTGATTCGGTGGTTTTACTTACATAGCAGTTAATAGTTGACAAAAATCATGATGCCAGTGTTTTAGTGTTTTAGTGAGTGAAATTTTATTAAGTTGGGGCTAGAGGTATAGCTCAGCAGTTAAGAATACTGACTGTGCTTGCAGAGGACTCTGGTTCAGTTCCCAGAACACACATGGTAGCCCACAACAACCTGTAATTCTAGTTCAGAGAATCCGATGTCCTCTTCTGGTATTTACAGACTCATACACAAAATTTGGTGTAATATGTACATTTAGGCATGCACACACACTTAAAATTTTATAAATTTTAAAAAGTTTACTATATTGCATATTTAAGACACTAATTTTTTCTTAACTTAAAAACAGGTTGGGAGAAGAAACTTCAGAATGCTGTTTATAGTGAACTGAATGTGTGAGTTCTTTTCTGTCTATTTTGAGATACTGTTTTGTTGAAGTAGATTTACTTTATAAGTAGTAAAATTAGTATTGCTGTCTATATATATATATTCATTTCTCACTAGTATATTTTTAAGGTCTAGTAAGTTAATGTCACAAATCACTACAGTCTAGCCTGAGAATGAGTAGTGATTGTTTCCAAATTTGTATAGAGAGAAATTATCCATTCAGTGTTTTAGATAATGGGTTGGTTTGCATAATACATTATCTTTATTGTTAACTTTTGAAAATCCTACTTCTTCCTGTCATTACAAACTGGTCAGTGTTGTTACTAATAACCTAAAGTTTTTATTGGTCTTGATTTACCATCAGGGCTTATTAAAGTATACAGAACTTATGCTCTAAAAAATATAGCTCCAGAATGTTAGCATGGTCGTTTATTCAATATTCCATTATCCATGGAGTGTTGACTGTGCCAGCAAGACAAGATGCTCTCGGGGTGAGATGAGAAAACTAAGCACACATCCTGCTCTATGATGAGCAGTGAACAGGCCCGTGGAGTTTCTGTATCTGCTCTTTTGTTTCCCTTTTGATCCATCTCTAGCGTTCTCTAGTTTCTAACATTGCCTTTTCTCACATTCTCTGTCTAACCTGTTGTTGCCTGGGAAATAACTTGTTTAGCCAGAGCACTTCTTAGGTAGGCCAGGTGAAGATCAGTAGAGTTACACTTTGCACTGAGTTACTTTTCTATTGTTGTAAAGAAACTCCATAACTAAGGCAACTTATCAAAGCAATTATTTATTTTGGGGCTTGCTTACAGTTTCAGAGGGTGAGTCCCTGACCATCATGGTAGGGAGCAAAGCAGCTGGCAGACAGGCACAGTGCTGGAGCAGTAGCTGAGTGTCTGATGGATAAAACAAAGCAGGGGATGGGGAGGGAGGAAGGGAGGGACTGGGCCTGGTGTGGGCTTTTGAAAGCTTGAAACCTATACTTCAGTGATGCCCCTCCCCCAACAAGGCCACCTCTTTAAATACTTCCCAAATGGTCCCAAAACTGGAAACCCAACATTCAAATATATGAGCTTATGGGGCCATTCTCATTCAAACCAGCACACACACATTTTAAAATTATATTTTAGTCTTTTCTTATTATCATCTTCAAGTTGATCTTTGACTCTCAGATAAAATCAGATATAAGTGATATCTATTATTACAGTTGACTGTAAGCATATTATTGATAATTCTGGTCGCCAAAAAAATAGATATTTGTCCAGACAAGTATAAATAATTCACACAATGTAATAGAGATACCTGCTATGTATCATTTACAATACTGGGTTTTCAATTTGATATTTTACTAATGACTTCTATTTTGGAGATCTAATTTCTGGAAATAGTTTTGTATGGCAGACTGTGAAAGATGGCAAGGCTCACCTTTCATTCATTATCCTATCTTCAATACCCTACACATTGCAACTTTATATATATATATATATCTTAGTAACTATTCTTTGTACTTGGGTTCTGAACAAAAGGAGAAGATGATAAAACAGAATGGCAAGTAAAAGCTCAAAGTCAGACTTCTGTCATTAATAAAGACTAAGTAGACACATGCACATGCGCACACTCAAGTTCCCATACACATAAACACACATAGAGTGGGATTTTTAGAAGACTAAATAAAGGCATAGCCCATAATGAGAGTACAGGGAAATCCTAACCTGAACTCCAAGGGTAGATAGTCTTAAGTATTCAGTCATTCAGCTGGATCAGGAGGAGTAGCAAGCTTGGTAGAGTTATCTCAGACTGAAAGATTGAAAAGGTGTTAAGAATACTCAGAACAAATACTTGTAACTTGAGTAAAGCCTGGGGAGAAGATGAGGCTATTGTAATAGATGGACTGTGTTCCAAGGGAATGGCATTTTGAGAATAGAGAAAATGTGTCTTCTGATGTAAGTAAAAGAAGAAAGTGGATATAGTGTATTCTGTTGTGTTTGCCTGCCTGTCTGCCTGCCTTCCGTCTTTCTTCCTCCTCTTTCTCCTCCTCCTTTTTTTTTTTTTTTTTTTTTTTTTGACACAGGGTCTCTAATCCCAGTATTCAGGAGGCAGAAGCAGATGGGTCTCTGTGAGTTTCTAGGCCTACCTGGTGTATATAATGAGTTCTGTTAGCAGCACCCATTGGATGGGTGAGTAAAAAAGACAAAATGCCTGGTGGTTAAGAGCATATACTGCTCTAGTGGAGGCCCCAAGTTAGAACCCTAGCTCTAACATCATGTAGCCCACCCACCTGTACCCAGGAACAAGGGATGCAGTGACTCCCTCATCTGGCACCCATGAGGACCTGCACTTGTGCATGTACCTCTCCCCCATGTGTGCTTAGCTAAAGGTAAAAACCAATCTTTTTAAGAGCAAACTGTAAGGTAGAATATTTATTAGGTAACATTGAATAATTGGATCTAAATGTACATACACTCATGCCTAATAAACCTTATCTTGTTTTAATAAGCACTTCACAGATTTTGGGTTTTTATTAAACAGAAAGTCTTCCATATTCTGTTATTGACATGAAATCTTCCATTCTAGCTCTGTTTGGTACTTATAACTTCAGATTATAGACCTTATTTCATTAAAATAAATAAATGTTTTCTATTGCATTAACAACTAACCAGGTTATATTGGTGATAATTTGTATTGCTAGAATGCTTGCTGTGTATCAATGTTTTGAACACCTTATATTCTTTGCGTTATTTATGGGCCAGGACCTAGGTTCAGTACCCAGTACTACTCCCCATAAAGAATAAAAAAGGAGATAAAAAGATGGAATGCAGTCTTTATAACTAATGCTATCAAATATGAATTCATGTTATCAGCATTTTATGGAAGAACAATCTACCTGGCATGTCCAATTTTTTTTACTGCAATGTTCATACTCAATTACTCAAGTTACAAAGAAAAAAATTCAAATAATCCAATAATGTTTTAAGTAGTATAGTTGTTTGCAAGAAAATGACCCCCATAGACCCGTAGGGAGTGCCACTACTAGGAGGTGTGGCCTTGTTGGAGGAAGTGCTCAGTGGGAGTGAGCTTTGAGGTCTCAGATGCTCAAGCCAGGCTCAGTGTGACGTCCCCTTCCTGCTACTTGCTGATCTGGAAGAACTTTCAGCTCCTTCTCTAGCACCAAGTCTGCCTACAGGCTGCCATGCTTCCCACAATGACTATAATGGACTAAACCTCTGAAATTTAAGCCAGCCTCAATTAAATATTTTCTTTTTAAAAGAGTTACTGTGGGTCATGATGTCTCTTCATAGCAATAGAAACCCTAAGACAAGTAGATTTGTGATTTTGTTTTGAGTCACATTCATAGCTATATGTGGGCAATAGGGCCCATGGACTACAGGTTGGAAATACCTAGACCATGTCTAAATCTGTTTTGTGCTGCCCTTAGGGAAGATTCAGCAATTATTTAAGTGGGCTTCTATGGTTTACATGTCTCCTCAAATTTATGGGCGAAATGTAATTGCCACTGTAACTATATTACCAACTGAGACCCTTAGGTGCCATTAGGGAACAAGAGACTTATCCTTATGGGTTGGATTAAAGATACTGAAAAAGGCCAGGTTTGGCCATGTTTTTCTTTGGGCTATCAACCAGTTCCCAAATCAAGACACGAAAACTTAGTATAATTATGAACGCTCCATCTTAGCTTAGACTTGTCCCACTAGTTCTTTTAATTTAATCTATTTCTGTTCATCTATGTATTGCCTCAGGGCTTTTTAAAAACCTTTCTTTCATTCTGTATGCCTTACTTTCCTTCTTCCTCCATGGCATCTCCCTGACATCTCTCCCTTTCTTTTTTTCCTTTTTTTCAAGCCTAAATTTCTCTTCCTACTTATTCACCTATACTTCCTCCCTAGCTATTGGCCAGTTTGTTAGACCAATCAGGTGCCTTAGGCAGGCAAGGTAAAACAGCAACACATCTTTACATATTCCATAATATAGACAGATGCAACAACCAGATGTTATAGGAGAATGTTTGTTTCCAGATGTTGGCACCTATATATTTGACTTCCTGGGGCTACAACTATAAGCCAGAGTGCTTCTGTTCTTAACTGATTACATTTTAGCTGCGTGTAGTGTTGCTCACCCATAATTGCAGCACTTGGTAGGTGGAGGCAGAGACAGTTTGAGTCCATCTTGGTCTGTATAGCAAGTTCCAGGCCTGCCAGGATTAAGTAAGACCCTGTGTGAAGCACAAAACAAAAACATTACCCATTACTAGAGTGGTATGACTAAAATTTCTATTAGATCTAGTTCACATACCTGAACTGTTAACAGATACTCTATTTCATTTGTAGCATGGACTGCAGAGGTAAGCGACTTCTTACCAAGAGAATTCATTATTGTAAACTCAATATGCTACTTAGCTGCCTCTTTCTGCTTCTAGGTATCCTTTGCCCAGTCATCCTTCCGCACCTCCTGAGCATCTCAAAGAGCCTTTGGTGTACATGAGAAAAGCACAGGTTGGCAATTGTTCATTTTTGTTTTCTTCTTCCATGCCAAGTAGTGCAATGCAGAGTATATTCTTACTGGCACAATAAACATTTATTCTTCATATAAAGATTTGGTACAAACTTCTTAAGCAATGTTAGTAATTCTTGTAGACTTTGCCCTTTTATTTTCAGTAATCAAGGTTCATACCTGTTTAAATATAGTAACCATGGAAAACATTACATAGAAAGAAAAGGAACATGAGCCGTACTGGCTTGAGGTTTGAAATAAGGTAAAGACTTTTATAAGAATCTACTTCTCATGGCCTGTGAATTTTAAAGGATGGAATATAGATAAGCTGATACTTTAAAAACAAGCAAAACAAAACATAAAAACCATAAAAATAAACCAAAACAACCCCTGTGTTTTGAAGCCTGTGTTAATGATATCATATAAAAAATAAATGTACTCTAAAAAAAAAATAAATGAATGTACTCTCACAGCAGGCTGCCATTGCTAGTTAGTTAACAACAATGAAGAAATAGTTTTATAAGGAAAAAATAAAAACAAGTACAAAAACTATAAGAAAATATTAACATGGAAAGCAAATGAACTTGTCACACGTTCCTTCCCATTTCTCTCACTGCCCTTCACTGGGCCCAGCCCGTGCTCTTCTCTGGCACAGCAGTGCCTGTGAACCTTCCTCTGAGTGATAGATGGGGCTTTGGGGCCACTGAAGCCAGAGAGTGGCTTCTTCTCTCCAGCGTGAATTCAGGAATAGATTAAAATTTTAATTATGAAAATTTCAAATGATTCCTACAGAAAGTCCTTGACCTCATCCCTCTGCCCAGCAGTCATGCCATATCACTGTTGCAGAAATGCTCTGCTGTGTCCATTGCCAGGTTCACAGTAGTGTATATTAGGAAGATTCTGATTTATTATTAAAACTTCCTTCAAACTAGATTCTGATAGAGACAGTGTGGCAGAAATTATGGAGACTTTGAGGAAATATGTAATCTATTTATCCTAGGTGGTATCTCTAGGGTCAGATAATATTTATTTATTTCTATAAAAGCATGATAGTTAAATGTATTTATAAAAGAATTGTGTAGATTTTGTTATAAAGATTTAAACTGAAAAAAAAAACTAGAAAGTAAGGTCTAAATATTTTTAATAATTCAATTCCTTATTGATTCTTTGGGAATTTCACACCACATACCCCTAATTCCACTCACTGCCTGTCCTTCCATATTGACTTCTCACCCCTGCAGCATCCCCTCCAAAAGAAAACCTCTTCAAAAATTAATTAAAAACAAACAACCCCCCCAAAAACCCCACCTCGATCCTCTGTCTTTCCAACACTTCTTCATTCATCCTACAGGCATTGGGAGTTGTGGTGTGTCATACAGCCTACCCTTTTGTTCAATCAGCCCCACCAACAAGATGTTCATTGGAACAGTTATTGGTGTGGTTCAAGGCCTCTGGTTTCTGGTATGCCATCATCACTGGTTAAGTGAGTGTTACAGCTCTGGGGAGGGGGTGGGAGGTGTCCTAACTGGGAAGTCAGGCTGTTCCTGGAGCAGTTAGGACAGCTCTGACAGCTGGGGCTGCAATAGGACAGCTCAGCTCTAGGGGGAAAGGTGTCCTGACTGTTCAGAAAGTCTGGCTATACCTGAAGCTGGGGTGTAGGTGGGGTATGGTCTTCCCACAGGATATAACAATGCTGCTTCTCTCCTAGGGGAGCTTACTAGCAGACCCCTGCTTTTTGTCTCCAGCCCAAGATGTTCCTTCCTTTGCTTCACTTTGCTGAAGTGGAAACCCCTACAGAAATGTAGCAGCACTCTCCTTTGGCTCCAGTGAAAAGTTGTTACTTTTTCTGCTCTTCCTTGCCCAGTTTCCTGAGGAATGTCTCAGGAAGGTTCTTCTGTTCTGTTCTGGATGCCTTGCTCAGTTCCCCTAACACTATCTCTGCAAGGTTTTTCTGCTCAGTCCCCTAAGGGATGTAGGTCTCAGCAAGTTCTCCTGGTGAATTAAGATCTTCAGCCAAGAGTCTTTGAGAAAGAGTTTTATTTGGGAAGGAGGAGTGCACGAGAGTGGCTGGCTCTACCGGGTGGTAAAAAACAGCTCACAACTGAACAGACAGAGTAGTTTATAGAGGGTTTTTTAGGAGTAGAGTTTCTCCAGGGATTCGCAAGAATATGTTAGTTATTCCTGCTCAGGGATTGGTTAGTTCCATTGGTTAGGGGCCGAGATGGCTCTGATTTCAGGGCCAAACTGTGTTTCTTTCACTGACCTTTTTGCTTTGTTTTGTTTTTTAGCTTTTTGACTCTAAGTCTAAACCCAGAGTGTATTTCTTTCACTGGGACTAAGAGTGTTCCTGGTTTCTGAGTTGGAGTTTGTTGTTGTTGTTCTGGGTTAAGAGATATAAAGTGTTTCTTTGTCTGGCCCCATTCCCAGATCCAGGGTGTGTTTCTTTCACTATCTCTGGTTTCTTTGGCTAGCCCCTTTTCTCTCTTCTCCTACAACTGGGCCCTCATCCTTTCAGATGTGCTGTTGTTACCCTGAGTCATAGAGGTCCTCCAGCTGTAGTTCTGTAGGATCAGAAGCTCACAAGCTTCAGCAGGTCATAAATGTTAGCGGACACCAACCCAAGGCTCAGGATATGAGCCTGGGTGGTAGCTAGGCTGGTCAGTCCAGGCCACTAGGAGGACCCCTACCACCTCAGGTGAGGGGTAGAGCCAGCTCTCATAGGCCCATGCCATCTCCCAAGCCTGAGGTGAGGGATGGAGCCATCTTTCTCAAGTGCAGAGGGGAGGCGGTTCTCCCATGAGAGGGCCAGCTCTCCTGCTGCAGTGTCCAGCAATCACATGGTGGCTCATAGCCATCTATGGTGGGATCTGATGCCCTCTTCTGGCATAAAGTCATACATGCAGATAGAGCACTCTATACATAAAACAAATTAATCTTTAAAAAGGAATGTATGCAATATTATTCCATTGATAAATTCTAGTGTAGGGGAGTTAATCTATAATAGGAAAGTTTCAGAATAAGAAAGTTTGAGGGTAGATAGAGGTTTACAGGAAGAAGTATGAGGGAATTTGCTGTAGATGACGATCATGTTCCATGTCCTGGTTATAGTTGAGGTTGTTCATGTGTATTTGTTTGATCCCCATGGAATGACACATGTAGATTATACATTTTCTTTTATGTAAATTAGCTACACAGTAAAAATGATAAGTATTAATTGTGGTGTGTACATTGGATATTTAGTTGAATTATTTTTCACCTTTTATGTGTGAAAATTTTTGTAATCTGTAAGCAATGAGCAAAAGTAAGTCTTTGGCACAGTAAAATGATAGGAATTACTAAAATATATTTTTGGAAATAGTCATGCTTAATCATTTATATATTGTCTCAGACCCATTTCGCATTGCAGGAGTTAAGTAGTTGCAATGGAGATCCTGTGACTGTAAAACCTGTAGTGTTTACCTATCCTTTGCTCCAAATGCTTGAGAGCATCTGTCTCCAGCACCATAGCCTAGGGAACTTGTGAATACATGTCTGTTGAGTTCATCGATTCCTTAACCATGTCCTAGGAAATATCTCTATTAGTCAGGGCTTTGTTACTGTGGTAAGTACCTGAGAGAACCACTTCGAAAGGAGAACAGACTTATTCTGGTTCACAGTTTTGAGAGGTTCAGTCCTTGATCATCCAGCTTCATTGTGTTTGTGGAGCATTGGAGCAGAACATTATGGTGGAAGGATACAGAGGAACAGACCTGGTTATCTCTTGGTGGACAGAAATTCCTAGGAAGGCAAGGGCCATGGATGAGATACATCTTTACAGAACAGCTTCCTAGTGACCCACTTCCTCTAACTGGTCTCTCTCCCACCCTCACAGTTTCCCAATAATGCTATAATGTTATGCATTTTTAAGGGCACAATCCATCAGTTATCTCAGAGGTCTTATGGTCTACTCACTTTTCAGATTTAATTAGCTAACAACAATAAAAACCCTCATCCAGTACATGAGCTTATGGAGGCATCTCATATTTAAGCTGTAACATTTCACTCCTTAGCTCCCAAGAGTTCATGTTCTTCTCATAAAGTGAGATGGCATTTAGTTCATCTTCAAGAATTCCCATGTTCTCAATAGTTCTATTATTGCTCAAATATCTAACTTTTTTGTGAACCAGTATAATTTTAAAAACAATAAAGGCAAATTACATACTTAATGATACAGAATGAACAGTTCTATTCTAAAAGATTGGCAATAAGGTCATGGAAAGGAAGGATCAAACCAAAGCAAGGCTGAAGCCAGCAGAATATTAACCTGTCATCTGAAATACATGGTAGTTTTGATGTGAGCTCCAGATGGTTTGGTCAGCCTTACTACTGCAAATGTTTCCAGCTGCAGTCCACATGGCTCCTCTCCTAAGCTGGCTTTTCTCACAGGCCACAGCTTTTTTCTCAGACATTCCTGGCATCAGTTTCTATTTATTTGACATCTGGGTGGATGCCTCCATGACATTAGAACTTCTACCCTTTGTGTGCTTGCAAAGTCAGTATCCCACGGATGACAAGAAGGTTGCCTCAACTGGGCCTCTCTGAAATGTACCTGCAGCTGCCTCTGCCTCTCTGGCTGCTGAGCACGCTGACTGTGTGCCAGCAGGGTGCCCTGTCTCAAGGGCACTCTACTCTCATGAGAAAAAGCTTTCAAATGAATGTACCTTTTATAATTTTGACTTTGCAATGGGTGGCCTCTGGCCAGTTCCAAGACGTCTGACTTTTTGTTCCAATTTCAAATATTTGGGTTCTTTTTAATAGTGTGAATCTCTTCAGAAAACAAGCCTTTCTTAACACCAATTTTATAGACTTTTCTGACCAAACTTCTTTCTGATCTGCTTTTTTCCCCTCTTTTTCTCACCATAAACCTCATAGCCAGGGTTTGTCACAGTAATGACCATAATCCTGGTACCAATTTTCTATCAGACTTTCGTCACTGTGCACATATCTGGAGAACAGCTCAGGCAGAGGGGAAAGTTCACAGCTTCAAAAGCTTCTGGGCATGATCAGTTAGCTCGAGGGACAGGTTTTCTCTCCTTATGTCTGATAGAAAACAAATAAGAATAAGGAGTAGAAGACAAGACATATCTTCCTAGGGTGTGTCCCAGGGCCCTAATTCCCCCACTAGGCCCCAGCTCCTATTTTTCATTATCTTGAATAATGAGATTATGTTATAAATCCATCAGTAGTTAATTTACTAAGTCAGAACTCTAAAATCCAATCAGTTACCAAAACACTATTAAATGACAGTTAATAAATAGCTTGTGGAAGAACATTTTGTATTCAAACCATTAGAACATTCTAGTTAATGTCAGTCATTCTTCCTATATTTGCTGTCCATAGAAAAGCCAGTTCAGTTCCTTGGCCTGTTTCCATGGAGCCCACTTAGTCTAGATCTCATGACTGCCATCTTATCAGCCCCTTCTTGTGCCTCATAATCTATTCCTCCTTCGGACTTTGTTTGCTGTTCAGGTTCTTAGCCTAATGGTATGTCTGCTGTCTGTTGTCTCCTCTCAATCTTTTGACAGCTCTTGGGCCATGAGATCACTTAATTCTGTTAACCATTAGTTCAAAAGCATTTATTTAACTTTAAATGGATTAATTTTCTGCCTGCTGGAAATTTTAACTTTTTGCTTAGTATCTGCTTTCCATTTAGATTGTACCAAAACTTCACTATGCTTGGATGACTTACAGTTCTACTAGGCTCTCACTTGTCTTTAGTGTCTGTTGCTTACTTTGTTGAGAATTCTGTGATTGTCTCATAAACTAGGCCATGAATACATTTGTGTGATTCCCAATTCCTAGGAAGTGGAACTCTTAATCTGATGCTCCAGCATTTAAGATCTTTCACTCTGTTCTCAGCTTCCCCTTCATGTTATTCTGTAGTGTTGTATGTTTGTCCTGTGTGCTCACCTAGGTCACTGTGTCCTTGCCTCCTGCATTATGAATATTCTCATGTTGTTTTCCTGTCCTGGGAAGAGCATTCTGCTGATTTTGTATTATCAAGATGCCATCTATTTTGTGAAGCTCAATTAAGATGGCATCTTCTCTCTGATGTTGTTGTCCAATACTCTTTGTGAAAGGATCTGCCCTTCATCCTCACATCTCTGCTTTATAGCCCTTACCATAGCTGCATTAGTAGTTCCTGTGCCCCAGGAAGAACACTTGAAGCATCTTTGCAACTGTCATCTACTTTCCTGACCCTTAGGCTGCTGGACTTAGTTTGTTCTGAACTCGAGTTGCAGCTTTTCTACCAGTCAGGCTTTTATAGTCACATAAGTTTGAACAACATTGCATTAAGTGAAATTTAGACATTTAAAAATGTATTCAGTGTTATTTAAACTTCCGTGGTTGTGAAGCCCCATTTCTGTACAAGAAACCTTGGGAATTACTTTGGTACATTCAAAGAAAGCAGTATCGACACTGGTACAGTGTGGTGCTTATATGTGGAGCAGTTTTCTTTTAAACTAGTGCTGGTAACATAGGGAGCACTAATGTGCCAGCAACTTAGTACTTCACATGTGGTCATGTGTTTAGTACTCCTGGCCACTGAGGTGGTGAGTCACTGCCTGACTTTACCAAAGTTTACCTGACTTTACCAGTTCAGTGGTAGACCTGGAACTTGATCTGGACAGTATACACCAGAGTCCATGATTCCTGGGGGAATTCAGTTAATCCTCCTCTACTTGTGGAAACTCAAAATGCACTATGTGTAGGGTCTATAGGTCCCCCAAATGCCCTACAGGACACACTCCAAGTTCCTTAGAGGACCTCTCTTGAGACTCTAGTTCTCAAAAAGTTTTTTTTTCTTCTCAACTGTACACTCCTGGGGTCGCAGACTTTAAAATATGGCTCCAGGAACACTCACTATGCAAACTGCAGTATGGTTGATGTCATAGCACTATAGATAGTATCTGATTCAGAGTGAGAGCTAGTGGGTGTTTCTGAGTGAACTAATGAGGACAATCATTTCAACCATCTTTACCATTTCTGTGAATATATGATGTTTTCTTATCAGGGTAGACATTGCTAGTGAAAAAACAATGATAGATCATTCCTTTTGTTTCAGGGAAGTTGGGAAAAAAGAATATTGAAGAGTTTAAATAGTATGTGCACTGAACTGAGTATCCCATTGGCACGAAAGGTAAATTTAACATTTTTCTGCTAAAGTTCTTTTATTATGAGATAACTACTGAAAAATATCACAAAGTTGTATAACTGTTGGGCTTGTTATTCTTCATTTACTGGTGTATCAGTTTTTTTAAATGCAAATCTGTAAGTGCCAGTTGTTTGGATATGTCTTGACATATTCTTACTTTATTCACTTTAGTGATTGTTATCATGAACCTATGCTGTAGCCCTGCTCAGCCATTTGACTGTTGTCTTAGTTACTTTTCTACTGTTGTGCTAGAACTGTGTCGTCAAGGCAAGTTATAGAAATAAGGTTTCTTTGGAACTTACTGCTCCAGAAGAGTGGAGTCCATCACTATCGCAGTGGGGAAGCCTGGCAGGAGGCAGGCATGGTGACCGGAGCAGCAGCTGAGAGCACAGGCAGAAGTCAGAGTACACGGGGAATGGTGCAGACCTTGAACTCACAAAGCATGCACCCTCAGTGACATATATGTCCAGTGAAGCCACACCTCTTAGCCTCCACACATAGCATCACCAGTGGGGGGAACCGAGTATTCCAGTGCCCAAGACTTTAGGGGGCATCTTATTCAAACCACCACAGCTGTAAAGAGTGAGATTTTAATGACATTTAGTCTTTGTACATTCTGAGTCAGTGAGCACAGTAGTACTATCCCTTGAAGGTCATCATGACTGCAGTCTTGTAATGGGCAATATAACATCATCCAGTATTAGTATAAGAAATGAAAAGAATAATTTGTTGTGTCTCTGCAGACATGGACTTCAATTTATGTCTAGATCTTACTTAATGGTGAGACAGGTAGGAAACGAGAGAAAGATCACCAGGAGTCTGTTCTAGATGCCATGGCTGCTCACAAGTAGGGGAGAACACATTTCCCTTCACTTTCTTCCCCACCTGCCAGTTACCTCACTGGTGAATAGACAGGGAGCATATACTTGGGACAAGAGCCAAGGAGAAGCCACTGAAGGCATCTTTAGGGTCGTGTATAGAAAAAACTTAGATGAATACCTGTCTAAATGTGTAGTATGAGATGATACTGTCTTACACATCAGAAGATCATGCTATTGAGTCAGTCATTTTCTCAGCCAATAATCTTGCCATGTATTTCTGAGCTTTCTGATGGGGTAAGAACTGTAGGGTGTGACTGAGAAGTAGGCAGTTCTTTGTGAGATTCATTGGCCAGTATGATCATTTACCTTCTCTTTTTAGACTCATTAGCACCAAGTTCTAACTAACCATTGAGGACTAGATATGTTTCAATCATTTTAAAAGTTAATTTATAATTAAGTGTAATTCCAAAGAAATTTTTGTGTTTATCCTATGCTATGATACCATATTTAAACTTTTGAATAAGTTATTGATTTTGAAACTAACTTAAAAATTTTTAGAGACCAGTTGGAGAACAGAAAGAACTTCTCAATAAATGGAATGAAATGGGAACTGATGAGCCAGGTATGTGAAGGATTTCCCACAAGATTTTTAATTTGATGAAATAACATACTACTTCCACCTCCAGTAATCTCCTGACATTGGATTTGTTGGTTTCTAGTTTGCAGCTTAAGAGTTCCAAACTTTAGGCTGTGTTTCCCATTGCTTAGACAACGTTAAATCACTTATCCTTTTTTCAAATAGCATTTTAAAACATGTTTATTCAAAAGTAATAAACTTTTCTGTCCCCTCTTCTGGGATGTTCCCCAACCCTTGGGTTTAGGGGTTTCATTAATAGATTTACCAGCTGGGGAAAAGAGTGTAAAAGACAGGGGACCTGGGGTTCTGCTGTGAGATTATGTCATTTAAATAGGACAGGGAAGCTGTAGTCATGAAACGGCAACATGTCAGAGTAGCCAAAAGAGAATCTTAGCAAAGACAACACCAGTTGCTATGCCAACATAGATGAGGAAAATCTCATGAAGACTCCTTTCCTGGAGGAAGGATTATAGCCAGTTAACATCTGCTGAGAGTAGGAAAACCAGCCTTCCCTGGGGATGCCCCAAGCAGTTATCCCATACCAAGTATTCAGCCAACAAAACATGCTTATGAGCAACACTAAATGGACTTAGTTGGTTGTGCTTATAGATTTATATTTATGTATACATGTGACAACAATAATTAAAGAAAAAAGACAATAGAGATCATACATGAAAGCAGGAAAAGGGCTTGAAGCTAGAGAGAGTAGGACAGTGTCAGGAGGGGATGATGATGGAGAATAGACATGATCAGAGTATGTTATACCACAGTGTCCGGAGGGGATGGTGAT
>PVIH01014650.1:0-52832 GCA_004025045.1 Sigmodon hispidus | reverse complement strand
TGTTAAGAAATGGTTCTTTGTTAGCTGATCAATCGTCTTAGGAAACCCAATGGAAATCCTGGAAGGATTTATATCTATCTCTTCTTGTGATTTTGGTGGGGAAGGGAATATAGATTGTATATTTAAAAAAAGGTATATATGAATAGGTCTATATATAAATGACACAGAAATAAATTGATGAGAAATCTGTGTACAAAAATGCCAGGAGCTGGGCCTCTTCTGTCTTTGATGTTTGTTAACAGGGAGAAGATTAATCCCCAGTCCACTCTAGAGCCGAGTGCTGGAAAGTGAAAAGAACCAGATACTGTTTGCAGACTCTTGGCTAGCAGCCAGGCTAGACCCTGGACAGATTGCTCCATGCCTATGTTCAGAAGTAATGGGCACCTACTGAGCACCACCGTGTCCTAACAGTGGAGATGCAGACTGACCGTCACTGTCCCTACATTCAAGGACCCACAGTGTAGTCTGTTTCTTTTACCTCATCACAGACTTAGAAGAGGAGACAGTGTCGGTAGTAAACTTGAATTTTCACATTGAAACACATAAAAAGTATTAGCTTTGTTGGTCTTTGGCCCTTTTGTCTGAATTAGTTTCCCAAGAAATAAGGCAGGAGATTGGCCTAGAGCGCTGCTTGCTTCCCAGAGATGGGTAACGTAGTTAACTCTCACTCAGATGTGAAGCGCTGTCTTGGGTGACTGGGCCTAGCTGGGGACTTAGGTCTCTCTATATAGCCCTGCCTGTCCTGGAACTCCCTGTGTTGAGCATGCTGGCCTAGACACTCAGAAATCCACTTTCTGGTTAACACTCTTGGTTTCTCAGCTTTGCCCTAGATAAGCTGGTTGATTCTTTTGCTTCTGAAATAAACCTTTTTTTGTCTCAGTCTCCCGTGTACAGAAGGTGCCAGTTTATGGTGTTTTGAGCCTACCCTCTGACCCCTACCCATGCCCCAGTTTTTCTTGGAAATCAGTTCTTTCCTTTCCTGGAGGTTGGTTCCAGACCACTACTTCTACGTTTACCATTAACAGCTCTAAAGTTCCAAGTTGGCTTTGAAGTGCCTGACAAGGAAGGGACCATCCTTGCCCTCAGGACACAGTAATGCTGAGAGCCTGTGAAGGCTGAGAGCTCTTGCTTTCAAAGCAGAAAGAAAAGGAGGTGCTTGCTGGGAAGTAGCGATGCCCCCCCCCCCCCCCCCCCCGCTGGTTTTCTATTTGTTTGTGTCTTGAGATGGCATCTTTGTATGTAGTCCTGGCTTTCTTTGGGACCCTCTATGTAGGCCAGACTGGCCTCAAGTTCACATAGATCTCTGGGCCTCTGCCTCCCAAGTGCTGAAATTAGAGGGACTGCTGTGACTGCTGACAGCTCAGCTTTTAGCCATGCAATTTGTTTAAAGGTTAAAAGTTCCATGTGCTCTGGGCACTGGGGGAGTCCTCTAAACAAGAACCATAGTGCCTTACTACCTACGCCCATGCACATGTGTGCTGATGCCTCCTATGTTGCAGTCTTACATGTCCAGCCCTAAATTATGAAAGTCCGGAGCTCATGCACATGAAATATAGCAGATGAGTGAGCCAGGGCTGGAGGGAGATGTGACTCAGTGGATAACGTGTTTGGGTGCCAGCTTGAGGGCCTGAGTAGATTCCCGGAGTGCATTGTAGATTCTGGTCAGGCATGGCTACAATCCAATGCCCCCAGCAGATGGGCTGTGAAGACAGGGTACCCTGAAGCTCGTGGGCCAGCTGACCTGGCACTCACTGTGGGGAAAGAGGAGCGTGCCAACAAACCCTCTTTCAAATGAGGTGGAAGGCGAAGGCTGCCACTGAAGGCTGCCCTCTGACCTCCCAGACTCAGAAAGACTTGAAAACGTTAAGCAGTCAGATGCAGTGAGTGGTACATCCTTGTTCCAGCTTAGGAGAATGAGGCAGGAAGCTCTCAAGTTCAAGGCTAGCCTGAGCTAGACAGTAAGATCCTCTCAAATATACAAGAGCTAGGCTGTATAGCTCTTCAGTAGAGTGTTTACCTACTGATCATAAGACTATGGTTTTGATCCCTAATACCACCCCCTGTGTAATAAGTACCCACCCATTTGAGCAGACAAGTCTCCAGGTCTGACAAGATCATGAGTTGGATCCTTGAGCCCCACATGGAATGAAAATTCTTGCAGGTTATCTCTTGGCTGTGTGTATGTGTGTGTGTGTGTTAGGGGTGCATAAATAAATGTAATAGATTGAAACACAAGCAGAAGTTCTGAAGGCAGAGTAGCAGATGGTACACACAGATTAGAGCATGCCTAGTCTTTTTTTTTTTTTTCTTGTTATTTTTGTATTTTTTTTAATATTTTTTTTATTTTTATGTGAATTGGTGTTTTGCCTGCATGTATAACTGTAAGGGTGTCAGATCGTGGAATTACAGACAGTTGTCAGCTGCCATGTGAATGCTGGGAATCAAACTCAGGTCCTCTGGAAGAACAGTCAGTGCTCTTAACTGCTGAGCCATCTCTCCAGCCCTATTTTTGTATTTTTAAAATTCTAATTTAATGTAAATAAGATTTTGCCTGCATGTATGTCTGTGTACCACGTATGTGCGTGGGCAGTACCTGCAGAGGCCAGAAGAGTATCACATTCCCCAGGAGCTACAGTAAGTCATGAACTGCCATGTGGGTGCTGGGAATCAAACTTGGGTCTTCTGCAAGAGCGGCCTGGGCTCTCAGGAGTCATTTCTCCAGATCCTAAAAACTTTTAAATTTTACAAATAAAATAGAAATTAGCTTACAAAGTACTGGATTTCTACAGGCTTCTTTATTCTTGGTTTGGCTCTCACTCTCTATGGACATTGCTTCCCACCTCTCCCCCTGCTCATTTTTGTTTAGTTTTGGTTTTTGGAGCCAGGGTTTCATGTAGCCCAGGCTGGCCCAGAACATACTGTGTAGCTAAAGGTGACCTTCAATTCCTGGTCTTCTTGCTTCTTCCTCCAAGTGCTTTGCACTTGAGGCTTGCCGCCATTGTAAGTGCCTACAGGATCTTGTTCTATAGCAGAACTGACCTGGAATTTGTTGTGTAGTATTTTACTGAATACTGTTAGAGACCAGAAGTTCTCAGAGGCTGGAGAGATGGTGCAGTCATTTAGAGTACATGGGAGTTAAGTTGGATTTCTAGCCCCCAAAGTAGATGACTTACAACAGTCTAACTTGAGCTCCAGGATTTGATGATTGGCACCTCATTCCCTTGAACATAACATATATATATGTTCTCATATATACCATAGATATCTCATGTATACCATAGATACACACATCTATGGTATTTAAAAAAAAAGAAAAAAGAAAAAGAGGCTTCTAAACCTGGTAAGTAGTGGGGAACTTATTTATTTATTTGTTTGTTTGCTTGTTTATTGCTTAAGTGAACTTAGTTCATCATAGGTGGTAGAGAAAGACTATACCAGCAAGATGAAGTCACTGAGAGTGACAGCCCATCATTTCTACCACTGGTCCATCGAGCCTGTGCTCAAGAGGACAGGAATTTTTTTTTGTCCTCTTACAGGGTAAGCCTAGCAAAAGCAAGGAACACTGGCAGCCATGATGCAAGTTACCTACCAAAGGCATTATTTCTGTGGCAGTGTTTCAAAACCACCAGCATTGAAATCCCCTTGCAAGCTGAGCAGTGGTGGCACACACCATTAACCCCAGCACTTAGCGGGCAGAGGCAGCCAGATCTTAAAATATAGCAATAGCCAGGTGATGGTGGTGTACGCCTTTAATCCCAGCACTTGGGAGGCAGAGGCAGGTAGATCTCTGAGTTCAATGCCAGCCTAGTCTACAGAGTGAGTTCCAGGGCAGCCAGGACTGTTACACAGAGAAACCCTATCTCAAAAAATAAGCCTTGTGCCAGGTCCTATCAAATTAGTTTATATAAGTTTTAAAGGGACTTTGAGATGGCTTTGTGGGTAAACCTCCCTCAAGTCATCCTCTGACTTCAGACACTCAGATGTGCAAATGGTACGAACATGACATGTCCATATACACTAAATATGTAAAAGATCTCTAGAACGAGTTTCCTTTCCTCATCTTGGTTGTCAGTTCTAAGCCGTGCAATCCTGGATATGAAGCCTCATGCCCAGACGAATGACAGCATGGACTAACTGAAGGCGGATGCTTCTGGGCTCTAGAGAACCAGAAAAGGTCCAGCCACCATCTGGGGAGGATGAGTAAAGGCAAAGCTGAGTGAGTGCACGGAAAGTCTTTTGATGTTCTCAAGCGTGTGGTTATAAATTGAAGGGTTATGAGGTAAGAAGTAGTGGATGAACTAAGAAGTGGTTGACCCAGAAAGCCACATCTTGATTGAGGTTAATTAAAAAAAAAAAAAAAACAAGCTTTGAAACCAAGTAGAGGCTGAAGTAGTGAACTGATGAGGAGGAAAGGCACCGCCCTAGGAAGAGCAGGGCCAGCCAGTGACCCGCTGTCCGCCAGATATGAGATGTGGGCCAGGATACATAGGGACAGCCAGTGACCCGCTGTCCGCCAGATATGAGATGTGGGCCAGGATACATAGGGACAGCCAGTGACCCGCTGTCCGCCAGATATGAGATGTGGGCCAGGATACATAGGGTTAGGGTTTTTTTTTTTTCCTGGTTAGACAAGTTGGTAAATCTACATTGACTGAAAAACCTAAACTAATACAAAATATGTTTGTGTTAAGCTTTCTGGGCACTGGAGTTTGGTTTTTTTTTTTTTTTTTTTTTTTTTTTTTTTTTTTTTTTCTTTTTCTTTTTCTTTTTGCCTGAATCTCTTTTCTGGACCTGGAGAAATGACTTAGTGGGTAAGAGCACTTGTTGATTTTGCGGAAGACCCAGGTTTGGTTCCCAGCGTCCATATAGCATCTAACCCCTTTTAACTCCTCTTCCAGAGGATCTGCTGCCTTCTGGCCACTGTGGGTACTGCATGCATGTGGTGCACAGGCATACATGCAGACAAAATACTCATAAATAAATACATCTTTGGGGCCAATAGGTATATCATTCTGTCATACTACTACTCCCAACCTGTGCCTCAGCAAGCCATGCTCAGCAGCCATACGCAATAAGTAGTTCAAAGAACCAAATTAATAGTGGACAAGAAAAAAGACTTGCTCAGTGTGGCCAAGCTGGGAAAAGGGACAAAGAGACCCATTGGCCACCTCCCCATCACAGTCATTTTTGAGGTCCTGAGGTGGGATTAAGGTTTAAGTGTAGGGCCAGAGTCATGCCTATCCAAGAGAGAGAGAGAGCAAGGGGAAAAGTTCTGGGAGAGGGAGAGCCCTCTTTTTAATTGGTAGCCAAAAGAGAGGACCTAAACATGTCTTTAGAGTGTCCTTATCCCTGCCAGGTGGGTTCCATTCCCAAATAGAAGGTGTGGAGTGAGATCTCAGGAAAGAATTAGCAGAAATAACCTGGGGTACAGAATTCCATCATCTCCTTTCTCCTTTATTGTTGCCAAAACTGGACTCAAAGGCAACCTGAATTGTGACGGTATACATGAGGCACAATGAAACAGCTCTGCCATAAGCCTCTGCAGATTTCCCTGGGCAGGCACTTCAGATTCTGAGCAAGGATGTGTACACAAAAACATGCGCCCACACTCACACCCACACAGGTAGCACCTGGCATCTGCATCAATCCAAAGATTGAGGTAAAGGTCATAAGTTCAAGTCTAGAATTGGTTACACAGCCTTACCTACATAGAGACTTTGCCTCAAACACCAGCCAGGCTCCTTCCCCACCCCCTCCTCTGTGTGCTTACTTCAAAATGTGACTTTTAACTTGTACTAGAGATTGAGTCAGGATTTTAGTCATGTTAGGTAAACACTTTGGGTTATATCCGAAGCCCTAAGATAAATTATTAATTTTAATTATAATCTTCCCTGGAACTCAACATTAATTTTCAGTATGTGGGTTACATTATTTGTAGTATTTTATACTTGTTCTTAAAATGACATGTTATGGGGCTGGAGAGATGGCTCAGCAGTTAAGAGCACTGACTGTTGTTCCAGGGGACCTGAGTTCAATTCCCAGCATCCACATGGCAGCTAACAACTGTCTAATTCCAAGATCTGACACCCATACACATGCTATACATGCAGGCAAAACACCAATTCACATAAAATAAAAATAATAAATAAATATATAATAAAAAATTTATGTTTATAAAAGAAGGTGAATGAGATGGCATTCAGCTTTTTATTAAACCAGAATGACACATCTTCACAGTGTACAAAAAAGATTATTCCACAACAGGTCTGAGTTAGTTAACCTTTGAGACATTTGTGATGAGTCTTTAAAAATGATTACTAAAAAATCCAAGGGATAGTGTCACTTGTCTTTAATCCCAGCACTCGTGGGGCAGAGGAGGCAGGCGGATCTCTGAGTTCAAGGCCAGCCTGGTCTACAGAGTGTGTTCCAGAGCATCCAGAACTACACAGAGAAACCCTGTCTCAAAAACCGACAATAAAAAAGAAGGTAAAGGCCCTATTTGGTGGTAACTTGCCTCCATATTTTCACTTAAGGTGATGAACGGATTCTAAGTAGACAGTGATAAATATATCTTCTGTAATTTCTCTGTAATCCCTAGAGAAGGACTTGGTAAACCATACTCTTTAGGCTGTGTTAAATCCACTGGGGTGTGTGTGTGTGTGTACGTGTATGTGTACATGTGTATGTGTAGTATAGGTGGAAGGACAACCTTGGGTATCTGTCCTCAGGCACCATCCATGGTTTTTTGCTCTGTTGTTTGGTGATGCTCAGCCAGGGACTCACAAAGTGAACTGGGCTGGGTGGCCAGTGAGCCCCAAGGCTCCAGTTGTCTCCACCTCCCAGGGTTGTTTGTGCTGCGATTGGTTTTTAAAATACAGGTTCTGGGAACTAAACTCAGGTTCTTCAGCAAGCACAGGGAGATGTCTCCCCAGCCCTACAGCACTTCTTTATAAATAAAAAAACTGGGGACCAGAGAGGTGGCTCTATGATTAAGAGCACTGATTATTCTTCCAGGGGCCTGGAAGTTCAATTCCCAACATCCACAGATAGATCACTGTATACATAATAAACCTTAAAAAAAATAAGTAACTTTGATATAATTATGCCTTGTTTATTTAGATATTGATTAAGGTTGCTTTTATCAGTGTCAAAAATTGAGTATTAGAACAGATATTGAACCTATAAAGCTCAACTTATTTATTTTATGGTCACAGAAGTGCCAGTCCCTACCTACAACCACTAAAAATATGTTTGCAAAGAGGTGATGAAATAACAAAAAAAATTTAATGAGAAAATAAATATATTACTTGCAGGGTACAGTTATATAGGCCTGTAATCCCAACCCTTGTGGGGAGGGAGGCAGCAGCCCGGGCTCCATCATGACACAGACCCTATGTCAAACAACAAACTGAAGGGCTGGAGAGGGGCTCAGGAGTGGAGAGCATGTGCTGCTGCTCCAGAGAACTCAGGTCTGGTCCCAGCACCCCCATCAGGCAGCTCACAAACACCAGCTCAAGGGATCCAATGCCTTTGGGCCCTCAGACACCTGCACTCACATACCTATACAAAACCAAAATGGGGCTGGAGAGATGGCTCAGTGATTAAGAGCACTGACCGCTCTTCCAGAGGTCCTGAGTTCAATTCCCAGCAACCACATGGTGGCTCACAACCATCTGTGATGAGATCTGGTGCCTACTTGCCAGAACACTGTATACAGAATAAATAATAAATCTTTAGAAAAATAAAATGGGGGGCTGGAGAGATGGCTCAGCGGTTAAGAGCACCGTCTGCTCTTCCAGAGGACCCGGGTTCAATTCCCAGCACCCACATGGCAGCTAACAACTGTCTGTAGTTCCAGTTCCAGGCAAACACCAAGGCAAATAAATAAATAATAAATAAATAAATAAAGTTTAAAAAAAAAAAAAAGAAAAATAAAATGGAATATTAAAGAACATTCAAATGAACCTAAACAAATCTGAAAAGTGGTGATTGGAATTACAAATATGAAGCAACAAACAAATACAATAAGAAAAATAAACGTATTAATAGCTCTTAAATATAAATCACCGGGGCTGGAGAGATGACTCAGAGGTTGAGAGCACTGACTGTTCTTCCAGAGGACCTGAGTTCGATTCCCAGCATCCACATGGTGGCTCACAACCATCTATGATGACATCTGGTACCCTCTTCTGTACACTGTATACATAATAAATAAATAAATAAATATTTTAAAAAAATATATAAATCACCTACCTACACATTCCAATTAAAACAATTCATCCAAATCAAATTTTAAAATGTTCAACCATATGCTATGTCCAAAAATCCTACAGTGGATTAAAAGTAAAAGACTAGGGAAAATAAATAAACCATCAAGCTCTAAACAAAATAAGTTAAATTGGGACTGGCAAGATGGCTCCACTAATAACAAACAGAATTTCTGCCAAATTTGATGTCCTCTTTGACCTGAAAGTTGTCTTCTGGCACATACACATACATATACACACACATATATACACATATACGCATACATACACACATACATATACACACATACATACATACATGCACATACACACATATGTACACACACATACATATACATACATACATATACACACATACATACACACACACTAAATGCAAAACAGAGGGCCAGGAGAAATGATTCAGGTTATTGAGTGAAAATGAGGGCATGACTGATTTTAGCTAGGGTTCAAGACAAGGTATGGTAGATATGAGGGAGAGTTTAGCCAGAGGCAACTGGAAGGGTCCAAATTGAGCTGGCCTTAAGAGGCCAGGTCAGGGTGGGGATGGTAACTAGGAGCCAAGAGGCTAAGAGAGATTGTGTGACCAAAATGGTTTTCTGAGACAGGGTTTCTCTGTGTAGCCTTGTCTGTCCTGGAACTTGCTTTGTAGACTATGCATGCCTCAAACTCCCTGAGATCCACCTGCCTTTGTCTCCCAAGTGCTGAGATTAAAAGCATTCTCCACTACTGCCCAGCTGCAGGAGGAGTTTTTAAAGGAGAAAAAGGAGAAGTCTGTGTTAGAATGAGTTGATAGATCCTGGTTAGATGTGTGAGTCATTGTAGCCAAATAATGAATTTTGATTGCTGGACTTTGATATTTTAGTCGAGTATAAGGAAATGGCCAGATAAGGGAATAAATACTTTGGTGGCTAGCTTTAGAATGTAATCTAACAAAAGTTTAGGGAGGAGGGTAAGACCTGCCGGCACATGTTAGCCATGCTCAGGCCTGTTAGCCCTTCGTGTTACAGTTAGAGCTTTGGCTGACTGGACACAAACCTAGAGGAACCTGAGAGGAGGGACCTTCAACTGGAGGCTGGCCAAGATCAGATTGGCCTGTGAGTGTAGTTGTGATGCATTTTCTTAATTGCTGGTTGATGTAGGAAGGCTCATCCCACTGTGGGTGGCACTATCCTGGGTGTATGGCCTGGGCTGTAGCTGAGCAAGCCTGGGGAGCAAATCAGGAGACAGTGTTCTCCCATGGTCTCCGTTTCAGTTCCTGCCTCCAGGTCCCTCCTTGAGCATCTGCTTTGGCTTCCCTTGATGATGAACTCTAACCTAGAAGCTGAAATAAACCTTTTCCTTCCCTAAGTCGCTGTTGGTCAAAGTATTTATCACAGCCACAGAAAGAAACTGGAATAATACCAAACCTCAATAACCAGCAACCAGCTGAGCAGCAAGACAGAGACCTGAACAGCTCCACCAACTAGCAGGATCCACTTGACACTTAGCAAACACTCCGAGGCTGGAGAGATGGCTCAGCAGCTAAGGGCACTGATTGTTCTTCTGAAGGACCAGGGTTCAATTCTCAGCACACACATGGTACTCAGAATTGTCTGTAACTCCAGCTCCAGGGGATCTGATGCTCCTTTCTTGTCTCCATGACACCAGGCACACACATAGTGCCCAGACGTACCAGCAAAATACTCATAAACATATTTTTTTTTTAATTTTTAAAAGGGTCAGATTGTTGCCATACACATTTAATCCCAACACTCAGGAGGCAGCAGCAGGCAGATCTCTGTGAGTTTGAGGTCTTTCTAGTCTATGTTTTAGGCCAGCCAAAGCTACATATTGAGACCCTATCTCAAAAAATAAAAACAAAACCACCACCACCAAAAATAAATGAATAATATTGCCCTCCATATAGCAGAATATATACTTCTTTCAATCACGTATGCATGGGACCATTAGTAAAATTAATTATATTCTGTGTTGTAAATCTCAACAAATTTAAAATAAATGATATGGAGCTTGGAATGTAATTTAGTTGGCAGAGTGCTTGCCCGATGTGCACAAAGCCCTGGGCTCAGTCACTAGCACCTTATAAAGCTGGGTGTGGTTGTACAGACACCTGTAATTTGAGGTAATGCACTCAGCCAAGAAGGTAGAAGGAGCAGAATTTTAAGGTCATCCTTGCCTGCATAGAGAGTGCAAGGCCAGCCTGGGCTACCTGATACCCAGTCTCTAGATAAATAAATAAACAGGCCTGGGAACGTATCTTAGCTCTAGAGTGCATAGCAGGACATGTGATGACGCCTGTATTCTCAGTATTTGTCAGGCTCAGGTACAGGATTGCCACATCTTTGAGGTCAGTCTGGACTGCAGAATGAGACCTTCTCAAAAAACAAAACTTAAAAAGCAGTAGAGTGCTCACCCAGCTCTCACAAGATGGTGGGTTCAACCCGGTGCAACGGCACAAATGCTGGGTAAGGGCGACTGCAGAGGCCCAAGCTGTCAGAATCCTAGTTGGGAGGCAGACGGGAGGATTTGTAGTTCAAAGCTAACTCAGGCTACACAGTGAGACCCTGTTTCAAAACAACGAAATTCTTTATATATGAATGTATGTTTCTCTGTCTCTCTGTCTCTGTCTCCCTCCCTTCCTTCTTCCCCCCTCCCCCCACCATGTGTGGGTAGTATGGGTGGTGTGTGTATATGTGTGTGTGTGGTGTGTATGTGTGTGTGTGTATATCCAAAGAGGCCAGTAGACGTTAGATCTCGTGGACTGAAGTCACAAGCACTTAGCTGTGAGTCACCCACTGTGACTGTGGGTGCTGGCTTCTGACCCTTGCTCTTCTGTCATGGCTTCTGAACTTTGTTTCTCTGCAAAAGCAGCCAGTGCTCTTAACTCCTGAGTCATCTCTCCAGCCCCCAGGCCTTGGGCTTCCGGTTTTCCTGCTTCTGCGTCCCACACAGCTGGGATCTCACAGTCTTTCAATTCTGAAATTGTTATGTGTGTCATGAATGAAGTCCCCTCTATACTGGAATCAGTGTGTTCCTTCCACCACATTCTCTGGGAATTGGCATTTGTCTCTATCAAAAATTCAGGATGGAAATTTTATACATATATAAATTTTGCTGGGTTGGAATCAGGGCCCTGTACAAACCAGGCAAGCCCTCTGTGTGGTGATATATTGTGTATTTAGTAAAAGAAATAGTCTGGAATATCAGAGAACAGAGCCACCCACAAAGCCAAGCCAAGAAGTTCCAGGGGTGGTGACCCACACCTTCAATCAATCACTGGGAGGCAGAGATCCCCTGGATCTCTGTGAGTTTCAGGCCAGAGCCAGGCAGTGTAGCTCACACCTTTAATCCTAGCTCTAGGAAGTTGAACCAGGAATTAAGATAGTGGGGAAAGAAAGAGAAGGCAGGAGGAGGAGGCAAAAGTCCTTCCTTTGCCTGTTTGCCCAGTCAGTCTGGGACTCATGGAGATAGGACCTACCCTGTTGTGTTTGGCCTGGGGAGCTCGCTGGGAGAGAATGGGCTGTGGTTTGTTCCCTGTCTCTCTGATATTTCAGTGCCCCCCCCCATTATATACTACATAGAATCTGTGTAATATCTTAGCCCCAGGATGTCTTTGCCTAAATTTCCTCAGAAGTGTAGCTTTGTTTTCTTCCACCAAAGCATTTCCCACTTCACTGTCACCATGACCTTCATGCTGTCCCTGCCCATCCTCTGGGGCCCCAGCCAAAGCCCATGGCTCTTTTCTAGGCCTCTCCGTGTCTTCCTGAATTCAGTTCCCTCAGTGACTCGGTCCGTGGCCTCCTGGCTGGAGGATGCTGCCCATGCTGTCTGTCACTGGAGATGAAGTCACAGAACCTGCAGCCCCTCCATGTGGCAGGGAACGGGCAAGACAGGGATGATGGTGATGCTGGAAAAACAAGAACAAGGGACAGTCCAGAGCCATCCAAGAGGTGGCGCATTCCCGGAGGAAGCTGTTACAGGCAGAGGGCATGGAGCCCCAGTCTAACCCGCCTCTGTCAGGGGCACCCACAGGGCCCAGGCAGACAGCAGCACTCAGCAGTGCATCCCTCAAGGTAACTTTCTGTCAAGCAGGACCAGCTCTGTCTCTGCCACTGGTTCTAAGGATGAAACAACATTATGTGGAAAAACAGCCACACAAAGTCTCTTTTGTGGGCTCCAGCTGGGGGCTTGTTTCTTTCACCTCTCAGGACCTCTGATGCCACACTGTCGCACCTTCATCCTTCCCACACAACACCACTCCTACCTGAAGAAGAGGTGGCTTCTGCCCTCAGCTACACAGGGAAACTGAGGTAGGAGAGCGAGTTAAGGCCTCAGAGTAGGGACTTGTGTCAAATAAGACCACAGAAAGGGCTGGAGCTGTAGCTCACTGAGTGTTGTCTAGAGCCACAGTTGTGTGCATACAAAGGCTGCACATCCTGTCACACCTATAATCTCAGCACTTCAGGCGAGGTAACAGGGAAGTGGCAAGTTCAAGGCCAGGCTGAGCTACATAGCTTGCCCCTATGTAAACAACAGAAACAAAACCCTAAACTCCCTACTAACACAAAACAAAATGGCAATTGGTAAAGACTTCTCTGCTCTTAACCCTAGCTTAACAGGAAAGGCCTGAGTAAAGGAATCCTGCCCTTGCTGCTTCTTCAGACCTGGAGGTGAGAGCAAGACTTGTCTTGAAATAAGTAATTAAGAAGACTGAAAATAAATAAGCTGAGCTGAGCTGTAATTGGTGACCTCCCATTTAATCCCAGCACTCTGGAGGCGGAGAAGGTGGATCTGTGAGTTCAAGGCCAGCCTAGGCTACATAGTAAGTTCCAGGACATTCAGAGCTATGTAGAGAGACCCTGTCTCAATAAAATAAAATAGATAAATATTTTAAACTTATTTGTCTTGGTGTTGGCCTGGAACTGGAACTATAGACAGCTGTAAGCCACCATGTGGTTGCTGGGAATTGAACCCCGGTCCTCTGGAGGAGCAGTCAGTGCTCTTAACTGCTGAGCCACCTCTCCAGCCCCATAAATAAATATTTAACAGCATCTATACAACTTGGACACAGAGTAAAGGAAGATGGAGGAAATACCAACCCTGGGACCATTACAGTAGGAGAGAAAGATCCAAACCATAGCCAGGCAGAGCCCAGACCCGTTCCCACTGGCCATTGCAGGGAAGGCTGAGGCATGGGGGAAATCTGAGGTGGTGGTCCCTAGTCCGGACGATGGGTAGTCTGGGGCCACGACCATACCCCAAAAAGATAACTTCCACTTTGTGTCTGCAGTGTCTTAGGAGCTGTGAGGAGAGTGGGGGCCAAGGGGGCACCAGAGAGCACTAAAGGGTAATAGAAACACCAGAGGCAGGACATTGGTGTCTCCTAAGCTGTGTGCTGCAGGCTGCTCACGGTGCTGAGGCCTGACTCTGTAAGTCCATGCCTCCAGCGTCTGGGAAAGCCCGTGGGATGCTGGGCAATGAACAGTTTAGCCAACTCTGGCTCAGTACTGACTGCATTGCCTTGCTTGGCCTCACACCCAGGACCAGCCTCTTCTGACCTATACTTTGCTGGGGTGGGGCCAGACCTCCTGAGTATGTCTACCCAGTGTCTGGAGTTTGGTTTGTTGTTGTTGTTGTTTAGTGGTGCATATCTTTAAATCTCAGCACAAAAGAGGCAGAAGCAGGTGGATTTCTGAGTTCCTAGTTTTCGAAGAGTTCCAGGACACCCTGGGCTACACAGAGAAAGAAACTGCCTGGAGGGGAAATGAGAGAGACTGGCTCTTAGCATAGTCCTTGCTTTCCTGGAATTCATTATGTAGACAGACCAGCCCGGCCTCAATTCAGAGGTCTGCTGCCTCTGACTCTCCAGTGCTGGAACTAAAGGCGTGTGCCACCACTTTCCTGTGCCCTGCTGGCACCTTGTGTCCTATAATATGTCCCTGCTGAGCACTGCAATCACATTGGACATGACCAACCCTAGAGCAGAGACTAGGGAAAATTAGTTCCAATAGGCTGGGGCTGTAGCTCAGTGGTAGGACAGGTGAGTAAGGCCATGTCCCATCCCCAGCACTACAGAAACAAAACAGTTCATCCAATTGTTACATACCTCAGAACCAGGACTTGAATGGCTGTGGCACTTAGACTGAAGCCAGGGTCCTTGGCCTGCTCTAGTCCATCCATGACTTCACTTGAAAGCTGGGTGTGCTAGCTCAAGCCTGGAAGTCCAGCCCTGGGAGGATCACAAGTCACTTCCTAACGTCATCTTCAGCTCCACACAGAGTTCAAGGCCAACCTTTGCTGAGATCCCAACCCACAAAACAAACAGACTACAGAGAAAAACACTAGAATGTGGACACCAGTACTGAAATGCAGGAAGAGGCCAGGCAGGAAGCACATCCTAAGATTTCTTGCAGTTGGAATGTAACTACCTAATTGAAATGCAGGTGAGTGCAAAACTTGCTCAAGACCAAGTCAGAGGTAGAGTGGCCTGGAGACCAAGCCTCTGGTCTCCAGGAAGTCTGTGCCTCCCCACCCATGATAGAGCTCAGAGGGCTGTTTCCACCTACCAGGTTCAAAACCCAGGTTAATGCTGCCCCCAGCGTCTTCACCAACCTTCTAACCAAGATTAGTGACTGTCCGGGCCTGAATGAATGTTAGGCTCAATTTCATCTCTCTGCTTGGACAACTAGAGAATCCAGTATCTACTGAAATCTATTTGCCTATCAGTCATAGGAAATTCTTTCTTCTCTGAGAGGACCCAGTACCTTGTGTGATTTTTTTTCATGTTGCTGATCTGAGGCAGGGTTTCTGGCTGGTCTCAAATGTGGAGCCCCACCTTTCTCTGCCTCTAGGTGCTGAGATTAAAGGCATTTACCACCACCATGCCTAGCTCTGTTTTTTGGCTTTTACTGGCGGAGAAATGCTCCCAGGGATGGTACATGCCTGCAATCCTACCACTTGAGATGCAGAAGCAGGAGGATAAGAAATTTAAGGTAGTTCTTAGCTACAACCAGTCTGGGACTGCAAGAGACCCTATTTGCTTAAGGAAAAAACAAAACCATGTCCCTGGCTTGGGGACATGGCTCTGTGGCAGAGTGCTTGCCTAGCACGCAGGAGGGACAGAGTGACCCATTTGGCTGCAAAGCAAGACTCAACATGCTGAGAAATGTGAGCTGCTCCTGTCCTCCAGACTGCTCCCGTTCCAGCTAACTTTCTCCTGACTCTCCTTCCCCGGCTTAGATTCTCAGAATCTGGGGGCTGATGCGTTTGAGGAAGGCTGACCCCTAGTCCTTTCCTCTTGAAGAGGTGTTACCTGTTATTTGTCCAAAGGAAGGGCTGGCCAGCCCTGCAGGCTACACCCTGTGCCCTATTATGACCCTGGAGTGAAATCAGATGCAAGGGAGAGGGCAGTCTGGAGCCCTCCCCGCTGAGCTGCAGCAGCTCCTGAGAGAATGGCCACCACAGGGTCAGACACTGGACCTGTGGTTCCCAGCTGTGATGGAGCTTAGGAAGGACCAGGAGGTGTGTCACTGGGCTTGAGGTTTCAAAGGCCCAGGCCATTCTCAGTCTTTCTCTGCCTGCCTGCTGCAATGTCCTCACTTAATGGTCATGGACTCACCCTGGAACTCTATACGAAAGCCCCAATTAAATGCTTTCAGAAGCTGCCTTGGCCATGGTGTTTCATCACAGCAAAGGAAACCTAAGACAGCTGGCCACATGTGGAACCAAGAAGGAAAGAAAGGTAACTCTGACGTAGGAGGGCTGAACTGAAGGAGAAGCTTAAAAAGTACAGTCAGAATTTCACTGTTTTCCCCCACTTTCCTTTATTCCATAAACACCTAGGTACAAGTTGCACAAATCATTTATTTTTATAAAGGCAGAGAAGGGTATAGGAGAGTGGTGTCGTGATGTGGGAGCGGGGGAGGGAAAGAGCTGGGAACTAGTCCACTCCCGCCACAGCCCTCACAGGACCGCGGCATCTGAGTGGGGCTCTGAGGAAGAAGTGGGCAAGGGTCCAGGGAGGCTGAAGGATGGCGATCCCTAAACCCAGAGCTTGCCCCCCAAAACCTTCAATGCGTGGCAGGGGCTCAGGGGAAGATGGGGCGGCTTGGAGCAGCAAAATGAAAACTCAAGTTAGTGGATACAAGATGGTGGGATCATCAGGGTGAGGGGTCAAAGAGGAGACAGTGGGAAGGGAGGGGGCAGTAAAAGGCTCTCCCTGAGACCCCCAGGGAGAGGTGGGGGCCAGCTTGCCTGTTAATTTAATATTAAATTGGGATGAAAGTTGGAAAGGACGTTATTTCACGGGATGATCGATCTCTCAGCCTCTCGGCCTGTACCTGGAGAAAGAGATGAGCATGTCAGATGGAGAAAAGGCTGGTCTATGGGCTACTCTTGTAGCCATGATAGCTGAGCCACACTACCAAGGGCACGGCGAGCTGGGAACCCAGAAGACACACAGGTCTGCCGCCCAGCCTCTGTTACCTTTCCATTCCTCTCAGGCACTTACAAGAGAGGCTGAGAGCCAGGGACTTTCACCAGTCATAGCGCCGGGACTGTCGGGAGGGGGAGTCCTCAGGTCCCTGGATAGCCAGGCGGGGAGGTCCCTCGGCTCTTCGTCCCCCACCCACAGATGCCTCATGCCGCCGAAACTCCAGAGGACGCTGCTGCCTGAAGCGAGATGTCTCTCTTCGCCATTCATCATCAAACGCTGCTGCTTCACCTAAGGAAGACATGCAGGGGCCATGAGCCACGGCCTTCCTTCTAAAAAACCAGGGCATGCGAGAACAGCAGTAGGGAGCCATTAACCCAACTACTGCAGAGAGACATGGGGATCTAATAAAGCCCCTAACGTGAAAAAGATACAGGACAGTCTGGAGAAAGAAAAACCACCGACCCAGATACTGAAGGGTATAACACCATCAACACTTGACTTCAGTCACAGGCTCTGCCTCTCCCTGGCAACACCTGACTCAGCCCTGAGCTGACTGCAAGGCCTAAGCACAGGGCTCACCCACAACTCTGCCTGAGAGAGAGATTCCTGTGGGATGGAGAAGAAAGCTCTAATCTAGTCCATAGGAGCTAGACTTGGGGCTGCTCCGAAGGAAGACTCACTTTCGTCCAGGTTGATGTAGTCCTGCCGCTCTTCCTGGTCCCCTGTGCGGTGATTTCGGGAGCGCTGGAGAATGTGAGCCCTGTCCCGAATGTGATGCCCAATGGACATCTGCTCTAGACCACTGTCTGAGTCCCGGACAGTCCTCCGTGTCTCCCGGATCTGGAGGAGGTGAACATGGCAATTCAATTCATCTCCCAAAGCCCTAGCTACACCACCCATGACCCAGCCCTGAAAATAGACGACAGGGTTTCCTCTGAGATTGGGGAGTTCCTTACTCACCCCGCCTGGGGCTGATCGCATCTCGGACGTTTCCTGGTAAACTTTTGGGGCGCCATCCCCAGTGTTGGAGTAGGAAATGACAGTGGAGGAAGAAAAGGTCTGGCAGTTGCCTCCAGCAGCCATGTGTTCCTGAGTAGGAAAGGGGGTGTCAGGCTGAGGAGGGGAAGCTACACCGTGGGAGGGAGGGAGCTGCCTTCAGCTGCTCGTTCTTGCTACATCTTCCTTAAAATACGTAAGAATAGGGAAAACATAACTTCCCAATTCCTCACAGCTCAACACTAAACATACTTAATCATTCACGGTACGAGAGCAGACTCGGGACCTCAGTGCTCTGGACCAATTACTTCATCCAACCCAGTCTCTTCACTAGCATACTTGTCTCCTCCCGCCCCAGGATGCCAGCTATGGCGGCTGCCACTGAGATCAAGGCCCTGGAAGAATATGGAGCAAGATTCATACCATGTTCCCAATCATGTCATTCATCATCCCGAACATGTCCATGAAGCCACCAGACTGAGGAAAGAGATTAAGACAGTCAGGGAAGCAAAGTAGACATGGTGATGCTGTTCTGGAGCTATGCCCGCCTTTGACTACAGACCCTCTCCTCTTCCCATACATCTGACCAGGACATGCAACTCTCCCTTCGTACACCAACCAGCTGCCTCTGCAGGCTTTGAGCTGCTCCCATCCTTCTCAGAGAAGTGAGCCAAAGCCAACCAACTAAAACCTCGACATTCTAACAGAGCCATGAAAGGGTCCCAAACGCTCTTTCCCTGGCCCCTAGGATGGAGCCCCTCCTTAAGAGAACTGTTCTACAGTTGTATTTTCCCCAGCGGCTAAGACCTTCCAGAGTCAGAAGTATCTAGCTCTAGTAATCCTTTTTGTTGTTAACATCTTATCATTTTTACATGTATGGGTGTTTGCCTGCATGTATGTAGATCTCCTTGGACTGGAGATAAGACAGCTGTGAGCTGCCACCTGGAGCTGGGAACCAAGCACCAGTCATCTTGGAGGAGCAGCCAGGTTTTCTACCCTAGCCCTAGCTCCAGGATTTCTACCCAATGGGCTCTGAATGTGTTAACTAGCAAAAGAGAAGATTTTAGTTGAGACCATCCCTGGACCACTCCAAAGGGGCATGTTTGGAAGCGTCTAAGTTTGTAGTGTGTGTCTGAAATACAGGAACATAAGGACTCACCATTCCCAACATCCCGAAGGGAGAGACAGCCCCGGCCTACACGAACACATGAGGAACACAAGTTAGAACATTCTACCTTAAATACCAAACAAGGCCCCTGCTCCCAGTCCAGCCATTCTTCTCCCAAAGGGAGTCACAGAGCCCCTTCCTTCCCTAGATTCCCTACCCCACTCCTCAGCCTCCCACACAAGTCTTTTCCTTTTTAAGCTGGTTGCAGAGCAAGAACAGCAGCATGCTTTACTAACCGCCCTGCATCTCAGGTATGTTCAACTGTTACCTGCATCCTGCGGCTGGCAGGCCTGCTTGCTGGCATGTTTCCATCTGTGATGCTAAGGAAGGGGCTATATCCAAAGCCACCTGACAACATGCGGCTCATATGCTGACGGTGAATCGCGAAGGGGTCCCTGTGGAGTTAGTATACAAAGTAGATGGTGAAAAGACCAGGCTGTCAAAATGCAGCCTTCCCCACCTCCCCAAAATAAGTCAGGGGCACACAGTGGCACAGATGCCAGCTTCCCTCTGAGAGCTGCAGCTGAGTATCCAGCTAGTTCTAACCAGTTCCAGACAGGAACTGCTCAGATCTAAAGCAGGGTGGGATGAGTGCTCGGGGAAGGGATTCTCACATCAGGAACATGGGATCTTCGGGTTCCACGTCCCTCATGAAGCGGAACATCCTGATCTCAGCTCCAGGGGGTTCCACACTGTGAAGACACACAGGCTGAGTTCCCGTGCAGGCTTCTGCACACCGGCTCAGTGTGGCACACACTGCCACTGACCCCCCCCCCAAGCTCCAGGGAGACCCTTCGGCAGGTGGACCATAACCTTTTAGTGCCGAGAGCGAGCGGCTCTCCAAGCCCATCTCACAGGTCATGGAATTTTTCCCAAGCCTCTCAGTGTTGCCCCCCCACCCCCGCCCGCCATCCTCTTCCCCAGCCATGGTCAGCTCCTCCTCCGACGCCAGGCTCGCCGAGAATCCCGAACGGCTGCTCGCCGCCCCATTAATGACCACAACTACTCCGCCTTGTGCTGGCGCCGACCTCTGCCAGGCCTCCCCCGCCGGCCTCACTGCCAACCGAACCAGTCGGTGGCTGCCCCAGCCCAAGCCTCCCGCCGGGAGAGCCGGAGAGGGAGATCCGTTCCCCGGCTTGCAACCCTGCAACGGCGCAGGCCTCGCCGCCCCAGCCTCACCGGTCCCCGACTCGGGTTCAGCGGCCCATCCGGCCGGCCTCTTGTCGGGGCGCTGCAGGAGCAGGATCGCGGCCTGGGACGCAGGGATTGGTCCGCGCGGGAGCTTCTCGCCTCCCGCACCCGCCTCCTGCTTCAGCTGCCACCTCCGTACCCCCGCCCTCGGCGCGCCGAGCCGAACCTCGGCCAGGCCCGGACGGAAGTGACGTCACGGCGGCAGCCCCGGGGCGGAGCCCTGCCCACCGGCATGGGAGGGGGCGGGGCGTGCGGCCGAGCGAGCCCGGGAGGGCGGGTCCTCCGGGGCCGCTGGGAGGCCTCATTAAGCTGGTTTGGGGACCTGGGGACAGGAAGGTGGGGGAGGGAGCCGTCGAGCGCTGCGCAGCGCGGGGGCAGGGTGTGCCGCACCTTCTCTGCCGGGGGAGGCGATCAGTGGGGCGGATCCCTGTGGGGACCTTTAAACACACTGGAGGAGGGGTGCTTAACCGGGGGAAGGCGGGGGCCTGTCCTCTGGAGACACGCTTCGGCGGGCGGGCTCCGCGGAGTGACGCACAGGAGCGGGTGACAGTTTAGCTCAGGTCTAGTTGAGGATGGGTGGGCTTGGAAAAGGGAAGCCAGGTTGGGAGGTTAGCCGCCAGAGGGCGCTCCTGCGCCAGGCTGGACTTGGGTGTCTTAGGAGGACTCGGTGTTGTTGGTTTAGGTTTACCCCTCGACTTGTCTGCTGTCTGATGGGCGAGCCTGGGCAACCAGGTCCGTTCTGAAGTCGGTAGGTTTTGTTGTCTTTTTTTTTTTTTTTTTTTTTTGGTGTTCAGGGATCCTACCCAGCGCCTCGTGCATGCCAAGCACGTGCGCTACCAGTACGCTACATTCCAGCCCCTTTTCTCAAGCTCTTATGTCTTCAAAAACTTTGCTCTAAGCAGGTAGGTAGGTCAAGGGACTAATGTTTAAAAGAACAAAGGGGTGGAAGAGTTAAATTAAGCAGAACTACCCAAGGGCGGAGCTACAAAGTAAGCCCTAGAGGTCTGACTCCAAAGCCAAAGACTGATATTTTGACATATTAATTGTCTTGCATAAAGTCTGCCTGAGCTGCAGAGCCCTCCCCTTTGGGTCAGAAGATCTGGACCGTACTAGGTAGACTTTGACCCACTGAGATCCAAACTCAAAACCCTCCCTAGTTCTTTACTCTGGCTGTAAGCCACATCCACATTGGGAACCTGATCCAAAGAGGTTTATTCTTCACAATTCCCTGGGGGAATAGGATCCATGGTTATTCAGGAAAAGATTGGGAGCAGAGATTCTCAGTTTCTTTCGGTTCGATCATTACTAAGTGGAAAAAATAGCGTTACCAGGAAGAATAGTGGTTTCATTAAGGTATGCTGGCAGATCGGCAAAGTGAAACCAAAAAATATAAGGAATTTGTTTTTCATTGATATTTCCAGGGAAATATAAAACCTTAAGTCTGTAAATCCTACTCGGTAATTGCCTTTAAGAAATGCAGTTTGGCATTCTATCAAGAGTACCTCAGGGCGGGGCAGTGGTGGCCCACGTTAGTTCAGGAGACAGAGGCAGGTGAGGCCAGCCTGCTCTACAGAGTGAGTTCCAGGACAGCCAGGGCTACACACAGAAACCTTATCTTGAACACAGTACCCCGCAAACCCCACCCCAAAAAAAAGAGTACCTCAAGGCTGCAGAGCCTGCTCAGTGCTTAAGCACCTGCTGGTGGTGGCGCAGGCCTTTGATCTCAGTACTGAGAGGTGGAGACAGGAAGATGTCTGAGTTAGAGGCTGTCCTAGGCTACACAGTTGGTCCAAAACAAAACCCCAATCAAGCAAACAAACAAACAAAGCCAGGCCATGGTGGTGCAGTAAAGTCTTTAATCACAGCACCTGGGACATAGAGGTGGATTTCTGTGAGAGTCTGAGGCCAGCCTGGACTACAGAGAGAATTCCAGGATATCCAAGGCTAAAAAAAAAAAAAAATAAGGTGCCTGTTGCTATTCCATAAGAACTCAGTAGGACTACAGAGTTGTAGCTCCACAGGATCTAATGCCCTCTTCAGGCATCCAAGGGTGCTCATACACCTGGCATATCTGACACAGATATACATATAAATCTACAAAAAGAGCACGGACTGGAGAGGTGGCTCAGAGGTTAAGAGCACTGGCTGCTCTTCCAGATGTCTTGAGTTCAATTCGTAGCAACCACATGGTGGCTCACAACCATCCACAATGAGATTTGGTGCCCTCTTCTGGTGTGCAGGCAGAACACTATATACATAATAAATATATCTGGCTCTTCTTCCCAGAAGTCCTGAGTTCAGTTCCCAGAAATCACATGGTGTCTCATGACCATCTGTGATGAGATCTGGCACTCTCTTCTGGCCTGCAGGCACGTGTGCAGACAGAACACTGTATATATAAGAAATAAATCTTTAAAAATAAATACATAAAAAGCACTTAACTGCTCTTGCAGAGACTTGGTGCAATTTCCAGGGCCCACATTATGACTCAGTCACCAGTAAAACTCCAGCTCCAGGATATCCAGTGCCCTCTCTTGGCTTCTGTGGGTACTGCACACACGGCACACGTACATGCATATAGGCAAAATAGTCATACACAGAAAATAAATCTGATTATTAAAAAAAATTACTTCATGAGTGTTCTGCCACCTAGACTTAATAAAGAGTTGCTACACAAGTTCTTTTTTATTGTTTCCTTTCAAAGCAAGTTCTCCTCCGTGACAGACTCTATGTAGCTCTAGGACTAAAGGTGTGCGCCATCATACCTGGCCATCAAAGCAAGCGTTTCATTGCTTGGCTAACCAACCGGTATTTAACGAGCGCTAGTCTTGTGCTAGGTATAGTGTACTAAACAAATATCTAAGTAAGATAGCCCCTGCTAACTTGAGGTGTGTAGCCTTTTATAATCCTTGCTGTGAGTTGTGTATGTTTTGAGACAGGGTTTAGCTATATAGCCCTAGCTGGGAGCATTTGAACCAGTAGTTATTCTGCCTTAGCTTCCTGGCTGCAAGGATTCCAGTTGTGTGCCACCACGGCCAGCCATATCTTCATGTTTCTTTCTGGTTTTGTTCGGTTGTTTCAAGACAGGATTTCTGTGTGTAACAGCTCTGGCTGTCCTGAGACTTGCCCTGTAGACTGACTCCGAACTCACAGATCCACCTGCCTCCCAAGTGCTTGATTTTTTTTTTTTTAAGATTTATTTATAATGTATACAGTATACAGAAAAGGATACCAGATGTCATCATAGATGGCTGTGAGCCACCATGTGGAGGCTGGGAATTGAACTCAGGACCTCTGGAAGAATAGTCAGTGCTCTTTTTTTTTTTTTTAATATACTTATTTTCTTTTTTTTTTTAACTTTATTTATTTATTTATTTGCCTTGGTGTTTGCCTGGAACTGGAACTACAGACAGTTGTTAGCTGCCATGTGGGTGCTGGGAATTGAACCCGGATCCTCTGGAAGAGCAGACGGCGCTCTTAACCGCTGAGCCATCTCTCCAGCCCCTAGTCAGTGCTCTTAACCTCTGAGCCTTCTCTCCAGCCCCCCAAGTGCTTGATTAAAGGCATGAGCCACCACCGCTCAGCATCTCCATGCTTCTTTTTCTGTTATTTGATATCTTTGTCTCCTGCATTTTGGTGTCTGGAGTCTTTTCTTTCTGTCTCTCTGACAGTAAGAATGTCACTAGGAATGTTGGATATACACCTCTAATCCAAGCTCTATACATACAAGTCTCTATGTAAGATGTCAGAAAAGATAAATACCAAACAGAAAACATCCATTTTTACCTTTACATGTATATTCAGTGTGTGTGTGTGTGTGTGTGTGTGTGTGTGTGAACCCAGGGCTGAACCCAGGATCTTGCATCTGGCAGAAGGTGATTTTCCACTGAGCTGAGCCCACAGCCCTGTTTGTTACTTGTCCCATTGTGTAGCCCAGGCTGACCTGAAACTGCGCAAGTCCTCGTTCTCCTTCCTTCACCGGCCAAGGGCTGGGATTCTGGGCACGTGGTGCTATGCCCTGTCTTTCACAGTTTTATTCATCTGTATGTGCGGTGCATATATGATGCATGTGGAGGTCAGAAGAAACCTGGGGGAGTCGGTTCTTCCTTCCACCCCATGGGATCCATGAAATCAAACTCAGGTGGCAACTGCTTTTATTTATTATATATAAATAAATATATATATAAATAAACCTTATTTATTTATTAGCCTTGGTGTTTGCCTGGAACTGGAACTACAGACAGTTGTTAGCTGCTATGTGGGTGCTGGGAATCGAACCCGGGTCCTCTGGAAGAGCAGATGGTGCTCTTAACTGCTGAGCCATCTCTCCAGCCCCGGCAACTGTTTTTACCTACTGAGCCATCTAGCTGCCTTTACATGACTTTAACATTTATTTAGGACAGGCATGGTGGCACATTAAACCCAGCACTTTCAGTTCCAGGCCAGCCTGGTCTACAGAGCAAGTTCCAGGCCAGCTGGGACTACATTGAGAGCTCTTGTCTCAAAACAAACAAAACTTTATTTCCTGAGTGAGAAATACTGTTTTGCTGGCATATGTATCTGTGCTCACCTGAGGGCATGCTGAAATCAGAAGAGAGTGTCAAGGTCCCCTGGAACTGAAGTTAAGGATAGTTGTAAGTCACTGTGTGAATACTGGGAACTAAACCTGGGTCCTTCGCAAGAGCAGCAAGTGCGCTCAACCACTGAGCCATCTCTGCAGCCCTTCTGCATGATTTCAAATCAGTGTATTTCTTCTAAGAATGTTTACAAATTACAACTTAACTTCTATTAGACACAGCTTGAAATCTGGATATATTTGTTTCTCCTAGTCCAAAACTTCTTGAGCTGGGCTTGGGATGGAGTCCAGTATCAGAGAGCTAAGCTTGTACACACAAGGCCATGTCTGGGATGCTCAGCTACACACACACACACACACACACACACACACACACACACACACACACACACACAGCTGAGCAGGTGAGGGTAAGGGAGGAGGTCTGTAAGCTCATTTTCAGCATGCCTGGTGACATACATAGGCAGCTCTCTAGGAACTGGAGGGATATAATTTTACAAGCAACCAACAGTTATGTCTGTCTGCCCTCTCTGCTGGCCCCCCTTTCCTCTCCCCTCACCCCCTCTCCATCTCCCTGCCTCTCTTCTCTGTCCCATCCACGAAGGTCAGGAGTTTGCCAGTCTTTATCATTTCCCATAGATGATGTGACCCAGGAGGCAGAGCAGCTTCTTCAAGGGACAAGGCTATGGGGGCAAGGACTGGATATGCCGCCTACATCCACAGTCCTCTGCTGGAGTCAGTCGGGAAAGCCTTGAGAGCACAGAGCTGGGCCAGAGAAGGGGCCCTCTTTGGATGTGAGGTCACACGTCTGGAACCGACCCAGGACAGTTGGCTATTTGAACAGAGTGAGGGCGGGGCAACGCTGTAAGGAGAGAAATTACAACAGGCTGTTTGTATTTTAAACCGAAAGGTTGTTTACACATTCCAGGAAACTTTTTTTTTTTTTTTTTGAGCTTGTACAATATAGGGTTAGGGTTAGGGTTAGTAAGTATGGAAACAGGGAAACCCAGGTAGGTGTGAAAATATAAAACTCCTTATCTTGTGATTGACAATCATGAGGTGCCTAAGCTGAGCTTCGGTTGATAATGAGCCTCTGAGCAGGGGCAGGGCAGGGGTGTGGAGATAAGAGGCAACACTCAGAGACACTGAGCTCTACTGTGGCCTCTTTGGTGGAGGCCTGCCCAGAGGGAAGTACCACCAACCAAGAGAGGAAACCTGGGGAGCCTTCCTGGACCTGTGGGACCCTGTTACTTTGAGGCTCTATGGAGGAGTATCAGGAGAGGAAAAAAGGAGATCTCAGGAATAAAGTCAGCGCTAGAGATTTTGGAGTAATCGCCAGGGTTTGAGTTTTGTGGTTAGTGGTAGGATCTGAACAGACATCCATGATTGGGCAGCCTAGAGAAACTGCAGAGACCCCACACGAGTCCCTGAACTCTCACCTTCTGCTCTGCACTATTCTTTAGTCTTCAATTTTCTAGGCCAAGTAAGTGTTCTCCCCTCGCCGCCGTCGTTCACTTTTTTCTTTTCTGGTCCCTGGGTGAGCCATGGTCTGTGTGACGTGAAAACTCTAAACACACACCTAAGGTAAAGTATAGAGCAGTTGCTTGTATGAGCTTGAGCAGAACAGCCAGAGTTGGTTTTTGACCTTCTAATTACAAATTGCAGGGGTTGGACGTGGGCAAGGAGGCAGGCTGCAGGCTGGGTTAATAGCTCAGTAGGAAGGCATGTGATTAGTATGCCCAAAGCCGTGGGTTCAATCCCCAGCATGCCTCTAAAAAGAAAAAAGAAAAAGAAGGGCTGGAGAGATGGCTCAGCGGTTAAGAGCACTGTCTGCTCTTCCAGAGGACCCGGGTTTGATTCCCAGCACCCACATGGCAGCTAACAACTGTCTGTAGTTCCAGTTCCAGGCAAACACCAAGGCAAATAAATAAATAAATAATAAATAAATAAAGTTTAAAAAAAAAAAAAAAGAAAAAGAAAAGGAAAAGGACTGAATAGATGGCTTAGTGGTTAAGACCATTTATTGAACTGCCAGAGAATGGAAGTCAGAAATAATTCACAGCTGTCATGCAAGCTCCAGGAGATCAGTTACTTCTGCTGACACCTGTACTTATGTGCACATATTCACACAGAGACATACATAATTTAAAGGTAATTATTTTAAAGACCTAGCTTAAAATTGAGAACTAAGATTCTCATGTTCAATATGGTAGCTGTTAGCCACATAAGGTTATTTAAGTAAAGCTGATGATGTAGGTCTATAGTATGAGCCTTGATTATTATGTACTAGGCCCTAAGTTTTTATGAAAAGCAAAAACTAATGATAAAAATGAAATAACTTTTTTATTTCTTAATGAAACTAGCTACCCTGTTTGTTTGTTTGTTGTTTTTGTTTTCAGAAATAGGGTCTCAGAGGTTACAAGCACTGACTGTTCTTCCAGAAGTCCTGAGTTCAATTCCCAGCACCCACATAGGGGCTCACAACCATCTATAATGAGATCTGGTGCCTTCTTCTCTATACTGTATATATAATAAATAAATAAATCTTAAAAAAAAAAAAGAAATAGGTCTAATATATCATGCTGGCCTCAAGCTCCCTCGGGATGACTCTGAGTTTCTAATCCTCTTTATTCCATCTCTTAAGTACTAGGCTTATGTGTGTGTGCTACCATACCTAGTTTATGCAGTACATAACTAGTTTATGAATATCCAATTCAGGACTTCATGCATGAGAGACAAAACACTTTATAACATCCCTGGCCCATGAGCTAGCCATATTTTCAAGTGTTAAGTAATCACATGTGTTTATTGTATTGAAAGAAATAGATGACTTTTTCTAGGGCTGGCAGTGTAGGTCCATGGTGGAGAACTTGCCTGGTATGCATAATTCCCTGTGTTCCTTGTCTAACACTACAGGGGTGGGGTTTTTCTTTGTTTTGCCCATCATCACAGGAAATTTTGGTACAGAGCTAGGAACCACCTATCCATGCTATTTTTCTTATGCATTCTCTGAAAGTCTATGAAAGCATTTTGAAGAGTAAGCATGAGGGAGAAATGACGGCAGAGAGCTGGACAAGAGGAGCAGAGAACAGAGGGTGGGAAAGCCAACTACTAACTAGAGTAAGGCTTTGGGGGCACAGGCCTGGGACCCCAGCACTCAGGAACCCGAATCAAAAGAAACACTACAAACCTGAGGCCAGTCTGGTCTATTTAGCCAGACCCTGCCTCAAAATGATTCCAGTTAAAGGTTCTGAAGAAGTACAATGGCGTAATCAATGCCTTGCCAGTGAGAAAATTCAGGAAGAAATTAAAAAAAGCACTAAAAGTCTCCTAGTACAAGGCCAACCTAAATATAGGGAGCTCAACTATATAGAAAGTTCAGCTCTTTCCTTCATCTTCCCACGCCGGCCGTACCCCTCGTGACTATGAATGACTTGGCTGATGCTCCCAAGAGCATCAAGGATGCTGAGAAAGGGGCTGGAAAGATGGCTGAGCGGTTAAGAGCACTGGCTGCTCTTCCAGAGGACCCGGGTTCAATTCCCAGCACCCACATGGTGGCTCATAACTGTCTGTAACTCTAGCTTCAGGTCAAAATACCACTGTACATAAAATTTAAAAAAAAAAAATCTTAAAAGAAAGATACTGAGAAAAGAGCGCCAGGTCCTCATCAGGCCCTGCTCCAAAGTCATCATCCGGTTTCTGACTGTGATGATGAAGTTGGTTACATTGGTGAGTTTGAAATCATTGATGACCACAGAGCTGGAAAAATCGTGGTGAACCTCACAGGCAGGCTGAACAAGTGTGGAGTGATAAGTCCTTGATATACACAATGGAAATTTAAGTTTCTTCAGCTAAAATGGACATATGTGAGCAGGATTTTGATGGTGAATAAGACCAATATAAACTAATTTTTAAATGTAAAAATAATTTACATTCTCTTTTCCAAATAGACTAGTTGTTACACACTATTTGACTGTTTTGAAGGTGATTCTGTTCTTTCTTGAGACAGGGTCTTTCCAGAGCTGGCCTGGACCTCACTGTTCCCCAAGCTGACTTGGAGTTTGAGACACTCCTTCTGCCTCAGGCTCCAGAATATTGGGATTACAGAGATGCATTACCACATTCCACTTTGTGAAAGTTACTTTTCTTGTTTGCTTGTCTGTTGAAACAGAGTCTTACACAGCTCAGTTTGGCTTCAACTCCAACTCAGTATGTAGTGAAGATAACCCTTAACTTCCCACCCTCCTGCCTTCACAGGAGGGCAGTACAGCCAAGGGCCATCATGCCCACTGTGACAAATATGTACGTAGACTTATATTTAACACTGCAGCAGGTAGAAGACTCAGACATTCTATGAGCTGGAGTCCTAGAATGGAAGGACGGCTCATTGGCTAAGAGCACCTGTAGCTCTAGCAGAGCACCCAAATGCAATTCTCAGCACCTGGCCCAGTGGCTCTCAACTACCACTTCCGACCTCCAGGAGCACCTAAACATGCATTTAGCATACACAATCCCAGCACTGGGGAGACAGTGGCAGGAAGCTCTGCCTGTCTGAGGCCAGCCTGGTCTACATAGCAAGTGCCAGAACAGCAGAGCTACACAGTGAGACTGTGCCTCAGAAAACAAAACAAACAAACAAAAATCAAAACAATAACAACAAAAGGTTGGTTGGTGGTGGAAAAGCTCTTTAGAGATAGCTCAGCAGTTAAGAGCACTGGCTGCTTTTCCTGCGGACCTGGATTTGAGTTCCAACACCACACAGGAGGCTTATACTCCAGTTCCAGTGTTTCACACACCCTCTTCTGGCCTCCTGGGGGTAGCCAGGAACACAAGCACTGCACAGACTCACACACAAGCAAAACATCCACACATAAAATAAGTAAAAATAAAGAAGACAGCGCTAGACTACGATGGTGCACACCTTTAATCCCAGCACTCGGGAGGCAGAGGCAGGGGTATCTCTCTGAGTTTGAGGGGAGCCAGCCAAAGCTACACAGAGAAACCCTGTCTCAAAAACAACAAACAAAAAAACCAACCAGCCAACCAAAAGGCAGCTGAGCATAAAAGTATACACTTCTTCTTCCTTTTGAATTTAATGAAAGCTGTTACCTTTTGCTTCCACACATCTTCCCTGCCACAATAGTCCGTCACCAGGGAACTGTAAACCAAAATAACCCTTTCCTTCCTGGGGGGGGGGGAGGCCAGAGATGGGCAGAGTCACTTGCCCACCAAGCCTGCAGATCTGAGTTTGATCCCCAGGACCGCACAGGAGAAAAGCAATTCTCAAAGTGTTCTGACTTTTGTTCAAGCTCTGGCCTTGGTTGTTCTCACCTGGCTTCTTTTTCCCACTTTAGAAAAATGTGTAAGCACAGGTTTTTTTTTTTTTTTTTTTTCCTGTTAAATTATCCATTCAACTCGTGGGAAATTTCTCAATTGGGCTGTAGAGTAACAGAATTCTAGGAATAGGCAGGCCTCCACAAACCTCAGAAGTACTTCTAAAAGAAAGGAGCAAAACACCGCGGCACTAAACACCGCGGACTCAGGCCCAGAGACAGACCCTAAAGGACCGTCGAGGTGGGCTCTCAGCATCCTACCCCCTGCCACCTGTTCCCTCATAGGAGACCGACCTGCGGCCTAACCAGATGGGAAAAGATGGAGGGAGCGTCCTCCACGAAGGAGGGGATTTCGATGTGGCCCTACCGCCTTCTCCCGGTCCCTGAGACCCCAATGCCCAAGCTCTTTTAGATCTCCATGCACTCCCTTGGGCTTTGGGGCAGGATTCCCATTCTCTGCCTCGCCATCTCCCTGGAATTTTCCACTGCAGCTGCCTCCGCTCGCAGACACCCCTCCCTGGGCAAAATTCCCGGCTCCCTCCCTCCCTCCGCCTCCCCTTCCCTAATCACACCTCATTCCCACCCCCAGCCTTGAGGCCCAGCCCACAGTCCAGCCCACTCCCCACGGTCCGTCCCACACCTCACAGTAACCCCGGTGGCCCCATTTAGAGAAATGAGGGGATGCACTAGAGGGTCCCAAGCTCTTTCCTAGGCGGGAGAGAAAGGACAGCCGAGGGGCTCGTCCACGGTAGGGCAGGAGTGGGGGAGTGGCCCTCCTCACATCCCCTTATAAGGCAGAGCAAGCAGCTAGGATCCTGGATTGGCTGATTCAAATGAGCATTCCACCTGACAACAGGGTTTCTATTGGTTCTCAGGAAAAATAGGAGAAGGTGGATGGAGGTTGTTGGTGGCGGTGATTGGAGGGGGGGAGGGGAGTGGAGGTGACCGGAGTTGAGGGCGGTTACCAGGGCAACAGGGTAAGAGCCCAGCAGGGTGTCCGAGACAGCAGGCGGGGCTGGGAGGTGGAGTAAGAAGGCACTGGAAAAAAAAAAAGAAGGCGGGAGGAGAGGAAAGAGACCAACCCGGAGGGAGCGAGACTGGGAGGGGACTGGGAGGGGGGAGATAAATGAAGCCAAGAAGAAACAGAGATGGATACGGTGAGAGGTGCCTAAAGACATCACTCACTCAGGTCTGAGAAGAAGCGCTTTGAAAGATCTCAGAGAAAAGGTGCACCAGATCCTGCCAGGAAAAACCTGGGTGGGGCGCCCACGATTTAGGAGACTAAGACGGAGAAACTGAATAAAGACTCACAGAAACCAGGAGGTGTGTACAAGGAACCAAAGATGGTGTGTGCGTTGACGCACTCACATGCTAAATGATGATGGAGATCAACAATGGCTCCTTTTTTTTTTTTTTAGTTGGGGGGGGGGCGCAGCAACATGTCTCACTGTGTTACCCAGGATGCTTTCAAACTAATGGCAATCCTCTTGCCTCAGCCTCCCTTGTGCTGGAATAGGTCATCTGGCTAGCACTGTCTTTATTAACAAAATGATTTGGAAAAGGTGGAAAGTAATGATAACAAATACGAACATGTACCCAGCCCTTTCTAACCTCAAATCCACACTTCAGCCCCTGTCTCCTGAAATCTCAGGGTTCCCTAAATGATCCAGATGCTGAACCTAGGGGTGAGGAGCTTACGATGTGTGCAATAGGGTGTGGCAGGGACTCCAGGTGTTGGCAAAGAAGGCCAGGAGAATACAGAAAGGCCAGGGAAGATGGTAGCAGAGGAGAGAGAAATGCAAAGCCAGGGAAATGCCAAAGGCCAGAAAGGAGAGCTGGCAACCTGCTAAGTGCACAGGGCCAGGTGACCGAGTCAGGTAAGACGGCGAGGTGAGAGACACACACCGCAGGAGCAATGAGACGCAGATGGTGGAGTTGAAGAGAACAGAAGGACCAGACAAATAAAACCGAGGAGAGACACGAGACAGGTAAGAAGAGAGAATAGAGGCAGACGAGATCAGAGCCGCTGACTCCCTTCAGATCAAGAAAACAGACGGGAAGGAACCCGCCAAGGACCACAACTGTCAGGTGCAGCCAATGAAAGGCCCGGGCTGTCCTCTGCACTGTCCCTTTTTCTCAAGGCCACCTAGAGAAAGTGGCCAAGAGCGAGGAATGGAAGTGGCTCGGAAACCTTCTTCCCCTTCTTTAGGCTTTTGGTTTCTCAAATACCTGCCCAGCCTTTCCATACCCCCCACCCGCCCCCGCAGTCTCCCCATCCCCGCCCTTCAGCAAAATTTCGGGGCTTTGAGGAGGTCAACAGGAGTCTGGCCGCGGCTCCAGCCCGCCCCCGGGAGCCAGACTCCAGCTCGCAGGCAGTAGGCTGGCATTTGGAGCGGTGTGTCCCCGCTGGAACCCCACCCCTTCCCACCTCCTCCGCCCCACTCCGCTCGTCTCCTCTCCATTTCCCCGTCCTGCTCTCGTCCTTCCTCCCGACCAACTCGCTCTCCCGCCCTTCGCTTGCTTTCATCCTCCTATCCCCACCTCTCCATCCTCCTCTTTCATCCCCCTCCCATCTCCTCTCCTCCCCGCTCTCGCCTGCCCCACCCCTGGGAAGCCCCTCCCGTCGGGCAGCGCCGCCTTAAAAGCGGGTTCCCTTCCCGGGGGCGGCAGCGGCTGGTCGGCGGCAGCTCTGCTGGTGCGGGGGCGGCAAGCAAGACCGAGGGACCGCGACCGGAGAGCGCCGGCCACCGCCCGCATCAACCTCCCGCCCACCCTCCGGACGGCCGCAGCCCTGCGGGTCTCCGCTCGGGACCCACCCCCGCCCCACCCCGCGCGCCTCTGCCGCCTCTTGCAGCAGCAAAGCCAGCTTGCCAAGCGGCTGTCGCTGCCGCTGCTGCTGCTACTGCCGCCGCCGCCGCCACCACCGCGCCAAGTTCCGGCCGCGGCCACCCTCTGCCGTCCAGGGCCCCTCTGCCTCGGCTCCGGGACCCCGGCTCCCCGCCAGCCCCGGCCCCGGCACCATGTCGGAGAAGAGCGTGGAGGCAGCGGCCGAGCTGAGCGCCAAGGTACGGGCAGGGGCCGCGGCAAGCCGGCACCCGGGCGGCCCATGATCGGCGCGGTCGTCCGTCTCCGGTTGCCCCCGACGGCCCCGAGCGGCCCTGGCGCCGGGTCCCCACGGACCCCGCTGCGCCCTCCCCCCCCCTTCCGAGCCCGGAGCTGCCTACCCCGCTCGGTGCCGCCAGCGCCCTCTAGCGGTGAAGCGCGCGGTGGCTCGGGCCTCGCCGCCCGTCCCCGCCATCCCCACCCCTCTCGTGCCCCGCCGCGCCCGCCGCGGCCAGGTCCGCCCTCCCGTCGGACAGTGGCACGTCGAGGCACCCGGGCCCGGTGTCCGTGCCGCGGCTCCGGGTCTCTTTCCACCATGACCTCACCTTTGCACTGCTAAGCGGTTTGGGATCCTCAAGTGTAAACAGGACTCCCGGCAGGCTACTCCTTGGCCCCTCCCCTCGCGGCCCGACTGTCTATGCTCGTCCTCGGAGGGCTGCGCCTCTCCTGCACCCTCTTTTCCGCCCATTCTTATTCGTTCTCCCTCCACCATCGACTTTTCAGTATTCTCTTTATCACCTCTCATCATATAGAATTCCTAAAAATCAGAAAGGGGGAGAGACTAGTCTTCCGAAAAAGCCGAAGCTCAGCATCGGCTAACCATATGTCAAGCTGTCTTTGCTCCCAGCAGCTGCCTTTCCCGGCTTCATCCATTTGCCCTTGTCTCTGTTTCAGCCCTTCCTCCTCTAATTTCCCCAGGGAAACTGCAGAGTGTCGCTTAGGGAAATTAATGCGGCCAGGCTTGGGGGCTGGGAGCATAGTCTTTGGGGGGGGCGGTATAGTTCTGTAGACTCAGATTGAAGGGGCGATCTGATAGCATGAAAGGCAGTGGGTGAGGGGACATGTGAGATCTGACAAGGTGTGCCTGTGTGGCCCTCCGGTGGGTTGTGCGGCAGCATGTGACTTCACTGAGTAGGCGTCTTTGTATGTCTGAGATCCAGCGAGTGTGTGGGACTGCCCGTGTCAGTTACATGTGTGCATGTGGAGACTGGGATGGTCCGGAGGCATGCTCTCGCTTTGTGAGTGCCCTAGTGGCTGGCTACACTGTGCTCCTGTGACAGTGTGCCAGAATGCCTAAACATTGGGCCATGTGTCTCGAGAGCGCGTGGGCGCTCCCCTGGAGATGTGTGAGTTGGTGTTAGCCTGTATGAGCTTGTGTACCCGAGTAGAGGCCAGAGAGCTGCCTAGCACAGGGGGCAGGTCACATACCCTCCTGGAAAAGAGATCATGGAAGGACAGTGACCAGAAGGACAGGGGCCAGCCCTTCGGACTTTGGTCTCTGGTATTCTCCGTCCCTTCCCCTCACCCCTCCATCAACCCTGATGGGAAACTCTGGCCAAGTCCTGACTCAAGCCAAGTTGCCTTATTCCCTGCCTGGCCCAGGATGTTAGGAAAAGCTCACCTGGTAGTTCAGGCGACAGACCCACCATGTGACAGGGATGTCAGACAACAAAGCCTAATGAAGATGAAATCTGCCTGGAGTGAGGGTTGTGTTCTTGTGCTCTGCTATCCTAAAGGCAGGAGGAGACAAGTGTCCTCAGGCCAGTCACTTGGCACCAAGGCCCACTTCTATTCTATTCCAGTCTTGTTCTAGAAAGGACAAATCCTTCTGGGGTGATCTACTTAGGAAAACTCCGACCCACTTGGGGTCATGCACCTGATTTAGAATAGGACTTCAGACACCTGCTGGGGTGGAAGGGGAGGACAGCCTGGTGGGAGGGGGGCTCTGGACAGGTAACTCCCACCTTTCCATCCAGCCACAGATCTTATTTGCTGTGCTTTCCCCTGAAAATGGCCATTTCTCTTCCACCGCCCCAGTGCCTATGCTGTGAAGTGGGAAGGATAGGAACCGCTGTGGGATCAGGCTAGGGTGATCTTCATCTTCCTGTGCAGTTAGGGCCAAGTAGGAACAGGAGGATTAAGGAGACACAGACAGGGAAACAAAGGCCTTAGAAGCTGAAGGGGATGCTGGGAGGGATACCCAGGGGAGCGAGTACTCAGGCAAAGGCCCCTGAGGTAGACAAAAGGCAGAGAGGGTGAAGGGGTGGAGCATCCAGGCTGCCAGCAGATGGGGGATTTGCTTTGTGGAGCTGAACTCTTAAGCCAGGGGAGGTTTGGAAGAACTTGATGGGTTGGGAACATCAGTTGCTCTTGGCTGCGTGCTCCCCTTCTCCTTCCCACTCCCCTGGGGTCCTAGGGAAGAGTCTCTGGTACCAGCTGATTATGCCCCCGAATCGAAGGACCTGAGGACATTTGTTATATCTTAAGCTGTGGCCACTTTCACTCAGTACAACACCTTTGACCGAGCTGCAGAGTTGGAGAGACAGGCCGGAGACTGAAGGGCTGGCCGTGCATCATTAGTACTGAGAAAAAGGTGATCTTGTGCTTTGTAGGACCTGAAGGAAAAGAAGGAGAAAGTGGAGGAGAAGGCTGGCCGGAAAGAGCGAAAGAAAGAAGTAGTGGAGGTAAGGAGAGACAGCACCCTTCCTTCCCCTTAGCATCCTGAGTGTTGGATGCACCTTTCCCTCCCTACCCAGAGTCCTTGCATCCCCCAGTGAGCGGCAACGCTGCCAGCCTGACCACTCTCTTATCTTGGTCCCCACAGGAGGAGGAGAATGGAGCTGAGGAGGAGGAAGAAGAAACTGCTGAGGATGGAGAGGATGATGATGAAGGAGATGAAGAAGGTAAGGAAGGACAGAGAATGCTGGGATGGAAGAATTCTCGCTCACAGGAGCAGAGTCGGGTAACAGTTGGAAGAGCAAGAGTTGGGCTGAGGCTAACCACAGGGTGGTTGTGGGTTTGTGCCCGGAGCCTCCCATCCTTCCCCAGTGACTTATTTCTGGCTTCTCAGATGAGGAAGAAGAGGAGGAGGAGGATGAAGGCCCTGTGCGGAAGAGAACTGCTGAAGAGGAGGTTTGACTGGGATGGGATTTGAAGGGCTGTCAAGAATATAGCTGGGGTGGGGGGTGGGCTGGAGAGATGGCTCAGAGGTTAAGGGCACCATCTGCTCTTCCAGAGGACCCGGGTTCGATTCCCAGCACCCACGTGGCAGCTAACAACTGTCTGTAGTTTCAGTTCCAGGCAAATAAATAAATAAAAAGTGTTTTGTTTTGTTTTTTTTTTTTTTTAAAAGAATATAGCTGGGGTTGGGTGCCCTTTGAATTCGGACCCAGGTCCTTGTAGCACAGACAAGGGCTGGAGCCGGGACAGCAGGAATAGGGGGAGGTCTCCTTTGTACATTTACCTCAACTCTTATCCTTTTCACAGGATGAAGCAGATCCCAAGAGGCAGAAGACAGAAAATGGGGCGTCGGCATGAGCCCCTGCAAGTGGGCTTGGGGATGGGAGACCCCTCAGGTCCTGGAGGTGGGGCAGGAATACACAAGTACAACCCCCTCCACCCCCTTCTCCTGGCTCCCTGCTCTGGCCCTGCCCCAGAGCTCTGACCCTTGTCCTTCCATCCAGCCTCTCATCTCCATCTCTCCAGACACTGCCCCTCCACCCTCACTGCCATCCTCCCAGCTCCTGGTCCTCACCTGAGCTCCGCAGCCGGCCCTCACTGGCACCTTTGCCATCCCTTCCCCGCCTCCCTTACCATCCCATCTGCCCCAGACCCTGCAGAGCCTCTCCTTACCCTCAGCACCCCAGCCTCTCAGCCTGCCCCTCTCTCCTGCCTGATCCCTGGGTCTTCCTCAGATCCCCCCCTCTCAGACAGCGCCAGGCCCGGGGTGGGGTCGGGGTTGGGGCCAAGCCCCGAAGCTGCCCCCCTCCCCTCCCCTTTTTGTATAATTTAATAAAGAAACGGTCGCGCTTCTGTTTTTAACCTGTCTCCTCATTTCCCAGAGTCCACTCAGTGTCTGAAAGGGTGGAGAAGGGGAGGCTGACCTCATACCCAGATGGTAGACCACACAACCAGCCCTCAGGGGTGGACCGGAGCTCAAGGTCTTCCTCTGCGGGCTGACATGTCCTGTTTTGAGTTCCTGGGGATGTTCCTCAGCAATGTACACTATCACGCTAACCCACACAAGATCTAGACACTGCTGAGCCCAGTGGAAAGCTACTGGCTCCTTAGTGCTGAACCAGGCAGATAGAAACAGGAAGTCCCGCCCCAAAGTGGAAGAGACTGGTACTTGGGTCTCAACCCAGGGTTTGGAAAGAAGTACCAAGCATAGGCATGTTTTGACATGTGGGGAACAGGGTCCTCTTAAGCAGAAGAGGACTCCAGAGATACTTATCAGGTCTGTCTTTGACACATGTCCTGATTTACTCAGCTACGCTGAGCTGAGGAGTAAGAGTTTTCAGATCCCTCTAGCCCTTCTGACTCAGTTTCCATTGTTTTGAGACAGTCTCAATATGTAGTCTTCATTGACTCCAAGTTCACAGAGAACTGCCTGCCTCTGACTTCCAAGTGCTGGGATAAAGGTCTTTTGGTGGTGGTGGTGGTGTTGATACAAGGTGTATCTTATAGCTCACAACGACCTCTGAATTCACTAGATAACCCAAGCAAGCCTGAAACTCAGTTTATCCTAATCCCAACCTTCCAAAATCTAGGATTACAGTGTTGACATTCCTGGCTCCTCAGTTTTTCTTGAGTTTGCTCTGCATATTATTCCATCTCCATAAAACCTTGCCTTTTTTCTTCTTTTTTTTTTTTTTTAGTACAGAATCTTTAGGTTGGGGGGGGACTTTAAAGATGGTAAAGTATCCTATCACGAGGCTGGAGAGAACTATCTGATGAACTCATCAGTCATGGGTACTGCTGCTCTTCAGAAGACCTACGTTAGGTTTCCAGCATCAAAGATCGGGCACCTCACAATCCACCTGTAACTGTGGTTCCAAGGAATTTGACACCCTCTTCAGGCCTCTGGGCATTCATTCACAGGCAGCATTCACCTACACAGACATATAAATAGAAATAAAGCTTTAAAACAAACCATTGCCACCCTCTTCCTCGATGAAAAGCCACTCCGTAATGCAAATAGGGTCAGGACTAGGGTGTGCCTGCTAACCTTAATGTCTGTGAGCCTCAATTTCCTCTTCTGTATTTTCACAAGTTGCTTTATGGAAAATGTATAATACTATAAGTAGCACAGGATGAAGACTGATGTCATGTAGTTACTTGGTACCCTGCCACCAAGCCCTTCCTCGGCTCTGCTTACTTGTGGTGTGGTGATACTTCTGTACCTGTCCAGGAGATGCTGAAGGCCAGCTAGGCAGTCAGTCCATAGGGGCGACAAAGTTCTTGGCACGTTAATGGGCAAGTCTGTCAAGAAGAAAGTGTGACTGTGGGGACATATGTGGCAGCCTAGAGACACAGCAGTGGTTCTAGACAGACATGCTTGGCAGAAGAGAGGGGCAGAGGTGAAGAGGGGGCGGTAGGGAGACCCGAGTCTGAGGAAGTAAACAAGGGGAGTACCACAACAGACACGGAGGTCTCTGCTGCTGGGAATCAGCCCCCTCACACTTTCCACTGCGAATCGAAACCCCAGCCCTGGGCTGGGGGGCGGGCAGTGGGGAGGTTAATGGGGGAGGGAAGCCGGAGGACAGAGGCCCGGAGGAGCACACCAACATCCCGCCTTACTGCAGGGGCCTTGCCTTCACTCTGCTCCAGCCTGCCCTGGCCCAGGGGTGTGTCTCCCGCACCACCCCCATCTAAACCAGCTCTTTTTGGTCTCCAGTCTCTAACCATTGGTCTTCCTCTCCGGACCTCCATCCCCCGTCTTCTTTACCCTACATTCTCTTCCTCTACCTCAAATCTTCCCTTGCAAACTTGTCTTTTTATTTTTCTTCTCCCAGGACACTTTTCTGACCTCCCTTGGCCGGTTAGGGAGGCCCAGGCCATAGAGGATATGAGGGAGGCTCCGCTCCTAGGCTTATTGCTTCTACGACTGCTGTGGGAAGCTCCAGGTAAGACGGGGAGGTCGGGAGAAGCCAGCAGGGACCTCCGTGGCCTCTCTTTAGCTGTGTGGTGGTCTTCATGCCTTTTTCTAGGGCAGCCCTTCCAATCTCAAAGCCGCCTCAGTCTCCCCTCGACAGGGAGGAAGGAGATTTCTCTCTTGGGAACGCCGAGGCCTTTCTTTATTCTTAAATCTCTTGGCTCATAGCCCTTGGCCTCTCTTTTGCTCTTCTAGTGGCTTCAGAGCCTGGAAAAGAAGCCTCTGTGGTGTGGGCCCAGGAGGGGGCTCCCGTCCATCTTCCCTGCATTCCCCAATTCCCACACCGGAATCCCAGCCTTCTGCGAAGAGGAGGGGTAACTTGGCAACATCAGCCAGATGGGTATGCACCCCAAAGCTGGGCGACAGAACCTCCCAATCCAGTTCTAATGGCATTCTAATCTAATGGAAATAAAAGCCCATCCAAGCCAGTTTTGTTAGCTCTGTGGGTCCCCCTAAAGCCCAGTCCTGACACAGCCTTCTTGTGATTTCTCAGCAACCCGCGGGGACACCTTCCCAATAGCAGGTGGGGTGGCTGGGGGTTGGGGAAGGGGGGGCTGTTAATGGTCAAAAGTTCTCTGAGGCTGTTGCTTTATTCCCAGAATGTTTGGAGTGCATCTTCTTTATGGCTTTTTCAAATTGCCCCGAATTTTCTCTATCTTATTCTCCTCCCACTCCCACCAGTGACCAACCCGCTTCCATTCCTGCCCTTGACCTTCTCAAGAGGATGGCCTCGCCCGGGAGGCGGGCACCCCATCGCTACACGGTGCTGAGCGTGGCTCCCGGAGGCCTGCGCAGCGGGAGGCTGCCCCTGCCCCGCCGCGTGCAGCTGGATGAGCGCGGCCTCCAGCGCGGGGACTTCTCCTTGTGGCTGCGTCCAGCCCTGCGCGTCGACGCGGGCGAGTACCACGCTGTAGTGCGCTTCCCGGACCGCACCCTCTCCTGCCATCTCCGCCTGCGCATCGGCCAGGCCTCGAGTAGGTGGGGTGGGACAAAGGGAGCCGGGCAAGGAAGCTGGACCCTGCCGCTCCCAGGCAGGAAGAGCCGTAGCCAGGGTGGTGCTTTAGATCCTGCCTCCAGAAGTGTTCAAGAAGGGATGCAGCTTGATGGCAGGGTGGAAAGTGTCCCCCCACATGCCTCTAGGTGGGGCGAGGGTGAGGGGGCTACGGAGTTCTTTAACACACTTCCTCCACCTACAGTGGAGTGCCCTTCCTGGGTGGGGGGCACATCTTCTTCTAGGGGTCTAGAGTGGTTCATCCCCAGGCAAGATCTGCCCAAAGAACAAGCCAAGTAAAGTGGAAGCAGAGGAGAGCTAGGTCTCTTGTTAAGCCCCCACCCATTCACCCAGCTTCAGGTTCTAAATTGGAATGGGAGGCTGTGTGGAGAATCCCAGCACATCATCTCTGTTTCCATGCGTTTTCAGCTTAGTTTGGCTAGCTGCTTTGAGGAACTGTTTCCATCTAACCAACTGATGGGTCCTATTCTACTTTCTCACAGTGATCGCCAGTCCCCCAGGACCCCTCAGACCATCTGACTGGGTCATTTTGAACTGCTCCTTCAGTCGCCCTGACCGCCCAGTCTCTGTGCACTGGTTCCGGGGCCAGAGCCGAGTTCCGGTCCACAAGTCCTCCCAATACCACTTAGCTGAAAGCTTCCTCTTTCTGCCCCAAGTCAGTCCCCTGGACTCTGGGACCTGGGGCTGTGTCCTCACCTACAGAGATGGCTTCAATGTCTCCATCACACATAACCTCAAAGTTATGGGTAACTCTCCCAAACTGTCTTTTGATCACAACCCCTTCCTGCCCCCCACCTCGTCTGACTCATGGGCCCCCAAACAGGTTTTCGGCTGTGTGTCACTTCTGATTGCAGTATCTCAGTGCCCAAACCCTTTCCTCTGTGGGGGTCTTTGAGCTGCCATTTCTCACTGTAGCAAGTCCTTTGGCTGTTCATCCTTCTGATAGCCTTGGCTCTTCTGCTGGCTCAGCACAGGGTTTTCCAGTTTCCCTAGTCTGTCTGCTTTGTTCTGTTTCTTTGGGTGGTACAGTCAAAGTACCTTCATCATCCTCAGCTTCCTTCCTCGGAGTTCCCACCCTCTGTCCCACTATATACCCACTCCTGGGCATTGACCTTGGCTTTCTTATTCCTTCCAGGTCTAGAGCCCCTAGCCCCTTTGACAGTGTACGCTGCTGCAGGGTCTAGGGTGGAGCTGCCTTGTCATTTGCCCCCTGGTGTGGGGACCTCTTCGCTCATTGCCAAGTGGACTCCTCCTGGGGGAGCCCATCCTGAGCGCCTGGTGGCTGGAAAGAGCGGCAGTTTTACCCTTCAACTTGAGGCCGTGGGTCTGGAGCAGGCTGGGACCTACACCTGTAGCATCCTTCTGCAGGGGCAGCAGCTAAGTGCCCATGTCACTTTGGCAGTCATCACAGGTCAGCCACAGGTGGGAAAGGAATAGCTTTATCACAGGGAGACAGGACAGGGTGGGAGTGTCGGGGGTTCAAAGACTGCATATGTAGTCCACCTGTAACTTCTTTTTAATTTTTGAGAGAGAGAGCACAAATGATGGGTTCATGTTCCTAAGCACATGTGAGGTCACAGTATAACTCTGGACTCTGTTCTTTTCACCTACCTTTCTTTGGGTTCTAGGGATTGAACTTGGTTGCCAGGTTTGCTCATGTGGCCCAGGCTGCAGTAGTTTAGGATGACCTTCAACTCCTGCTCCTTTTTCCACTTCCCAAATGCTTTGATTATAGACAAATACTGCTGTGCCTGTTAAATTATGGGTTGGTTTTTGTTTTTTGTTTTTTTTTAAGACGTGGTTTCTCTGTGTAGCCCTACCTGTCCTGGAATTTGCTCTGTAGACCAGGCTAGCTTGGAACTTAGAGACTCAGCTTCTGCCTCTCAAGCTCTGGGATTAAAGGCATGCACCACCACACTCAGTTTTTATGGGCTGATTTTTTTTCTTTTCTCTTCATCCCCATGATAAAACAAAACAAAAAACAAAACTGAAACTGAAAATCTCCCCGTGAGTCACAAATAAAAGCTCCACTTCTTATCTAAGGGACTCCCCTACTCTAAATTTGGCTGGAGGTCTGAGAAACTAGAAAAAGATGATAAAAGTTTAAATATTTCGGGGAAGGCAGAATATATTCTCAAATCCTTGTCTGCTTTTGGCCTAGGGCTTGGTTATAGTTTGGGGAGTTGACCAGGATTTGGAAGGAATTAATAAATCAGTCCCTTGTCAGAAAATATTTGTAAGGGTTTTTCAAGATGTTATAAAAACAAAAAGAGGTGAAAAAAATCAGAAAATATGTGTTCATTGATTGGTGGCTATCAGCCATGACAGAGAGCTATTTCCCTGTGGCCATTAACCACATAGTAGGTGCTTAATAATGTAAGCTGGGCTTGGTGGGAGACTGCAGTCAGCCCACACCTTTGCAAGAGGATCAGGAATTCAAGTAGGTAGTGAGTTCCAGACCAGCCTGGGCTACTTGAGATCCTGTCTCAAAACAAACAAACAAATATTGACTACATGACCAAGTAAACAAACTAACAACACATCTCTAGAATGTTATCTCTGAATCTCACACACTTTTTCTATAACTGCCTAGATATTATGTTTATTCTACCCGCCCCCCTTCACTGGGAACCCCATCCTTTTGCTGGCTCAGTCTATTAATGAGTCCACTCACTCAGTGAACCCTCAAAGCCTACCTATTCTTCTGCCCAATGTTAATAGCCAGGGTCTTACTGGACAAATATATGAGACTCTGAGGTTGGCCTTGAACTCTTGAATTCAGTCTTTCTGCCTCCACCTGAAGTGCTGGGCTTATATATAAATGTGATCCACAGTGCCTGGCCTCGAATGGCCTCTCTTTTTCCTCCCTTCCTTCCTTCTTTTCTCTTTGACATAGAGTCTGATTTATCCCAGGATGGCCTAAAACTCACTGTATAGTGGAGGATGGTCTTGAATTTCTAATTCTCCTGCCTCTACTTCCCAAGTGCTAAGATTATAGACAGACAGCCACCACAGCCAGTTTATATGGTGCTGGGGAATGAACCCAGGCCTTCATGCTGCCAAGTAACTCTATCATCTGAGCTAAATCAGCCCCCCATTGTCTTCTAAAAGATCAACTGTATTCAGCTACTCAGTGGGTGAGACACTGTCACTCCTGCTTTACAGAGAAGAAGTGGTCTCAAGGTCGTACCATCCGGAAATGCTAGACTCAGGGTTTAAACTTGAACCTTGGAGTTCTGTGTCACCAAGTTCCCCATATGTGCCATGCTCAGCAGGGTCAGGGCTCTTAACCCTTTGTCTACTACTGCCCTATTTCTAGTCAGCAGGCCCTGCTCCTGGGTAGATCCTTTGGTTACTTTGTAAACCTTCAGGAAGGGCTGTGAAGTTCACTCAGAGGCACAGCAAAGCTGGGGGCACTGGTGTGAACAAAATAATGGAGGCCAGGGAATTGTTGGGAGTATGAATGCTAATTCACCTCACTGATCACTGAGTGGCTGAGCATGTCAGGAGAAGATAAGCTTGTGTGCTTGTGTTTCTTTTTTCTTTTCTTTTCTTTTCTTTTTTTTTTTTAAAAGATTTATTTATTTATTAATTATGTATACAGTATACAGAAGAGGGTACAAGATGTCATCATAGATGGTTATGAGCCACCATGTGGTTGCTGGGAATTGAACTCAGGACCTTTGGAAGAACAGTCAGTGCTCTTAACCTCTGAGTGTGAGTATGTGCACAGGGTGTCCAAGGAGAAGAAAGTGTTGGATTCCCCGGAACTAGTGTTACAGGTGGTTATGAGCTGCCAGGGGTGGGTGCTGCGAACTGAACATGGGTTCTCTGGAAGTACAGTAAACTCTGTCTGATTGCTTTGTAAACACTGAACCATTTCTCCCTTTTTATTTTATTTAAAAATGTATTTTATAAACCTGAGTGGTAGCATCACACACTTTTAATCCCAGCAGAGGCAGGTGGGTCTTTGTGAGTAGAAGGCCAGCTTGATCTACAGATTGAGTTCCAGGACAGGCAAGGCTACACAAAGAAATTCACTCTCAAACAGCAACAAAAAAGTATTTTATAAGCCAGATGGTGGTGGTGACACCTTTAATCCCAGCACTCAGGAGGCAGAAGCAGTTGGATCTTTTGAGTTTGAGGCCAGCCTGGTCTACAGAACATAGCAAGTCCCAGAATATCTAGGGCTATATGGAGAAACTTGGCTATATGGAGAAACCTTGTCGCAATAAACAAAAACAAAATTTTTGAGTAGTGGTGGTACATGCTTTTAATCCCAAACTCTAGAGGCAGGTGGATCTTTGTGAGTTCGAGGCCAGGGCTGTTATATAAAGAAACCATGCCTCAAAAAACAAAACAAGACAACAACAAAAGGTATTTTATTATACGTGTATGGATGTTTTGGGGGCTTTGGACTTGCTCATCTGTGGCTGGTGCCCACAAGAACAGAAGAGGCTATCAGTCTCCTAGATCTAGAGTTACAGATTGTGAACTGCCAAGTAGGTGTTGGGAATCAAACCTGGGACCTCTGGAGAAGAGCAAGTACTCTTAACCACTGAGCCTTCTCTCCAGTTTTTTTTTTAAACTTTTATTTATTTAATTATTTGCCTTGGTGTTTGCCTGGAACTGGAACTACAGACAGTTGTTAGCTGCCATGTGGGTGCTGGGAATCGAACCCCGGTCCTCTGGAAGAGCAGACGGTGCTCTTCACCGCTGAGCCATCTCTCCAGCCCCCCCCCCTTTTTTTTTTTTAAAACAAAAAAACAAGGTCTCATGTAGCTCAGAGGGACCTTGAATTCAATGTGTAGTGGATCTTCAATGTCTGATCTTCTTGTATCTACACCCAGTTAGTGTGGTGCTGGGGATTGAACCCAGGAACTCATATATTCTAGAGAAGCATTCGGCCATATGAGGTACCTCCCCAGCATAAAGACTATTTCTCACGTGGCCCTCAATGCCAGTGTGAGTTTATACAATGTCTTGAAGGGTTGGCAACATGCTGAGCAGGGAAACAATCAAACTAAGATTCCCTTGTACTTCCAGTCCTCACAAAATGGAGGCAGGAACATCAGGAGTTCAAGGTTATTTTTTGGCTACATAGTAAGTTCAAGGCCAGCTTGAGCTACATGAGATCCTGTCTCAAAAACGCAAAACAAACCAAGGATAAATTTAGCCGTGACCTATATGATATCTTCTCCTATATGATCTCTTCCCCTGAGGTTTTCCCAACCTGATCTCCCATGAAAGTAAGGTGACAGAGATGGGGGGTTGACCCCCATGAAATCTCTTCTTTATAATTTTTCAGTGACTCATCAATCCTTCGGGTTACCCGGTTCCCCAGAGAAGCTGCTGTGTGAGGTAACCCCAGCATCTGGACAAGAAAGATTTGTGTGGCGCTCCCTGAACAATCCGTCTGGGAGTTCTCCAGGCCCCGAGTTGGAATTGCAGAAGGCCAGGTTCCTTTCTGAGCCTTGGCAATGCGAGTTGTATGAGGGACAGAAGCTTCTTGGAGCAGCCGGGCACATGGAAACGTCTAGCCCAGGTCTGAGGCTCTTAAACGCCGCCATAGCCCCAACTCCAAAGCCCTCTACCCCTTCCCAGTCAGTGACCTGACTTCAGACTCTCTAGCTTGACCTATTTCTGTCATTCATTAGCCGAATGATCCTGACAAGTCCCTTAAACTCCCCGACCTCATTGTATCTGTAAAGGATGAAGGGGTGGCAAGGTGACCTTTTTCATCTCCGACCCTAGGTCTAACCCAGTGCTTCCTTTCTTCATAGGTGCTACCAGTGCAAGGAGAATCTCAGATGACCTTAAAGGAGGCCATCTCTTTCTCATTCTCATCCTTGGTACCTTCTCACTGTTCCTTTTGGTGACCGGAGCATTTGGTTTTCACCTATGGAGAAGACAGGTAAGCCCGGAACAGACACTCCTCAGCCCTCAGAGTGCTGTGTGGGACCCTTCCTCAAGGCAGAGAACCATAACCAATCCCCACTATGATCCCAGAGGCTCTGTACTGGGAATACCTTGTAGCTGAGAGGTTTAAAGGGGTCGAAGGGAGGCCTTGGGCCAGATGGAGAAGGCTGGAAAGAAAACAGGACCCGGTCCTTTTTCCTTCTCTATCCATTCTTCCTTCCATGTCATTGCCCTTTCTGTCTTTCACCACAGTGGCTATTGAGAAGATTTTCTGCCTTAGAGAACAGGATTCATCCACCTCCAGATCCCAGTAAGACAGAGGCGCTGGAGCCAGAGCCGGAGCCAGAGCCGGAGCCAGAGCCGGAGCCAGAGCCGGAGCCGGAGCCCAGGCAGCCCTGACCTGGACCTAAGGCAGCCCGCAGATCTCCGCAGCTCCGCCCGGAATAAATTCCCTGTCAGCAGCAAGCTGCAGTCTGACTCGTTCTTGTCCAGGGACGGTTCCTGCCTCTGCCAGCCACTGGGGGCTCTCTTCTCCTCCTCCAGCCTCCCAACCTACTTTCTCCAGCGGATCTTCCTCCTCGCTCCCTTTCTGATGCTTGCCTCTTTGTTTCTCCTTCTCTGTTGCTCCCTTTCTCTCGAGGAATCCTTTTTTCCCCACTAACGCTTCAGAGATCCCTCACTTCTAACCTCCGCACCCATGTTCTACCCACGTTTTGCTGGCTGTCCTGGTCTTTTTTATATTCTTGTCCCTTTGCACCAAAGCTCAGCTGCACTTCTGCACTGCCTAGCTACAGTGAAGAGAAGCACAGACAGGCAGGTAGGCACGCGCGCGCGCACACACACACACACACACACACACACACGCACACACGCACGAGCTGGCCATGTGAAGTCCTCCAGGAGATGGGGGGCCTCCTAATCTTTCAGGTTAACCAGCTTACGTTGCTACCTCTGCCCCATCCCCCATGTTTGTCTTCCTCCGGTGACATCTCTGGTCCCAGGCATGACAGCATACTGCCATCTAGTGGTCGTTGCTTGCCACACCCTGGAGCAGGTCACTGGACCAACCGCCACAGGCTGGACATCTAGCATACTGCAGTAGGCCAGAAGGAACAAGCAAAGTGCTTCGTTTACAGTGTGCATGCACTCTGGGTGTGCACACTGATTGTGCTCCCAGAATCTATCCTATGTCTTATGTATCCTGCAGAAGGGACTAAACAATACGAGCCTCAGGAAATACAGCCCTAGTCCTGGCAAGGTTATAATTGAAGCATGACAAAGGGGAGGTTTGTAAACAAAGACCACAGGTAGAGAGAGAAACAACCTACAAGACAGCTGGGTACTGCTGCAGCTGCGGGAGACATTAAGTTCTGGATTCTCTGTTTTTCACTGTTGTTGAGGCTGTGGTAAATCTCTTTGAACCTTTTGTTTTTCTAATCTACTAAGTGAAACACTGACCAGGTGCAGAGGCATGCATCTGAAATCTCAGTGACAATGGCAGACTCAGGCAGGAGAATTCCCTTCCTTGGGTTTTGGAGTGTTGGGCAAACATGGATAACATAGTGAGACCCCATATGTGAATTGCTGTTTTGCCTGCATGTATAAATGTGTGAGGGTGTCAGATATTAGAATTACAGACAATTATAAACTGCCATGTGGATGCTGGGAATCAAACTCAGGTCCCCTGGAACAACAGTCAGTGCTCTTAACTGCTGAGCCATCTCTCCAGCCCCGAGACCCCATCTTTAACAAAATGGATTTGAAGGTGCCTGCCTGAAATTTCATCATGTGAAAAAGCCAGCTACCTAATAAGTTTGAGGTCAGCCTACGGAATCCGACCCTGACTTAAAAATAAATTAATAGACTGAGTGTTGCTGGGGCACACCTTTGATCCCGGCAGCCAGGAGGCAGACACAGGTGGATCTCTGAGTTTGAGGGCAGCCAGGACTACACTGAGAAATCTTGTCTCAAAAAACCAAATTAATTAATAGTTAATTGTTGTACATCAGGTGTGGGTTCACGTGGGTCCATGGAAAGAAGACACAGAAGTACTCTAAGGATGAAATTTTTAGCCTTTCCAGCTGCAGGGGGTGAGTCTCTCAGGAACTGACTCACCATAGCTTAGCAAAGGGCTTTTGTTGTTGTTATTCAATTCACACCTTTAGCAAGATAATTTCTGAGTAGGAAATCCTATCAAAATTCCCCCAGGGGACAATGTTAAATGCAAATTATCAATTAAGGGGCACCTCAACTTGCTGGGTTCTCCCCCAAACAAGTTTTGCATAGGCTTTCCACCTTTAGGAAACTCTCAGACAAGATTTACATATTTCAAAAAGAAGGGACCAGAGACAAAGGCAGATGAAAGTTAGGTACTAACCCTTTGGAATTAAACCAGCTTGGAAAATCCGCAAGAGCTTTCCATGCATTAATTAATTAACTAATAGGATCCTGGGCATGGTATGTCACATGTTGGCATTCCAGGATTGGACAAAAGAGGTTCAGATACAGTATCTATTAGTTGAACCTTCTGGTCCAAACCTAACTTTTGAATCTATTGGCTGTCAGGCACACACCTGGGGCTCGCCCTCAGGTACCAACTGTTTCTCTGAAACAGAGTTTTGTACAGATAAATCCATGTCCTCACAGTGGTACTTTTTATTCTCTGTCCCCATATCTCTGGACCTTGTGTCTCCATAGAGACAGAGATCTTAAACCTTTTTATGCACAAACACCAGATAGGGGGCTTGGCATAGCAGTATATATGCCACCACCAATCACCTCTTGCAGGCTCCCTTACTCTTACGTTCAATAATTTGTTCTCCAACAGGGAGGGAGAAGAAAGAAATGGATATCTTGGTAGAGGAAGCCACTGTGGGGTTAGAGAGAAACCTGGTGCTAGGGCACATCCAAGAACCCACAAGATGACCCTGGCTAGGACTCCAAGCAATAGTGGAGAGGGTGTCTAAACAGATCTTCCCCTATAATCAAGTGAATGAGCAAAGAGATCAGGATCATGAGGAGGAGACCCTCAGAGACAGCTGACCCAAGCTATTGGGAGCTCATGAACTCTGAAATGACAGCTGAGGAACCTTCATGGAAAAGAGCTAAACCCTCTGAATGTAGACAACAGTTGAATGGCATGGGGGGTTTGTGGAACCTCTTGCAGTCAGACCAGAGTTTTTTTCTGGTGCATGAATTGGCTTCTCAGAGCCCATCCTACAGAGGAACACCTTACTCAGCCTTGATACTGGGGGGAGGAACTCAGACCTACCTCAACTGGATATTCCAGACTCTCCTTGGGATTCCTTGCCATCCTTGGGGAATGGATGGGGAGATGGGGTGAGAGAGGGAGGCTGTGAGAAGAGGGGAGGCTGGGAGCAGTGGTCGATAAAAGAAAAAACTTTTTAAATAATAATGATAATAATAATAATTTGCTCTCCTACATAAACCTAAAGTCCCTGACAAGTAGGGTTATCTATCTGAGGCAAACACCCAGGTTTCCATATATATCACAGTGTGAGGTCTCAGGTCCTACCTCAGACTTGACGGAGCCATTGACTAAGGCTTAGAAACAGCTGGTGAGGTGGCTTCTCAGCAGCCCTGCCTCAGACCTTCTTTCCATGGCCTCAGTGGAAGCCACCATATTTTCACAGGGCAGGGGTTTCCTGGAAAGTTCTGTGGGTGGCATTTTTGCTTTGTACTAGAAAATAACCTATGCCTTTTGGTTTATGAGAGGGCCGGTCACAGACTCATGGGGGCTCATGCAGGGACTTCCCCGTGGGGTCTTTCATGAAGGGAACAGGGCCAGAGTGGAAGACCACATTGTTCCTCCGTCTCACATCGAAGAAATAGCAAAGGACCCAAGGAAGTAACTTTTAGCCCTTTCTGTGTCTTCTTAAAGTCTCTGGGACTTGGGTTTATTTGTTAGGTGTCTCAGAGCGGTTGTTTGTTTCATTTAAATATATAGTATTCTGCATGCATGCATGCCTGAGCACCAGAAGAGGGTACCAGATCTTATTACAGATGGTTCTGAGCCACCATGTAGATGCTGGGAATTGAACTCAGGACCTCTGGAAAGCAGCCAGTGCTCTTAGCCTCTGAGCCATCTCTTGAGTCCCTGATTTGGTTTTTTGTTTGTTTGGTTTTTTATGACTTTAGAGATGGAAACCTGAGCATTGGCTTGGGAGCCTGGAGGGGAAGGGATGTGAGGATGTAATTTGTCCAGGAAGATTAAGAGGGTGGGTGGGGAAACATCTCAGCAGCAAAGTCTGTATATTATAGCTATTTACTGCTGCCTTAAAAACAAAACAAAACAAAACAAAACCCACACTCCCAAATTCAGTAATCTCTCAGCCAGAAATCAAGCTAGCTGGATAGTTCTGGTATAGGGTCTGTCCTGCAGCCGCTCTAAGGTGTGACCAAAGCTGTGGTTAGGGGCAAACTTGGCCCGCACCGAAAGTTCTGCATCCTGAAAGGCTCACTCAGGTGGCCAAGAGCCAGAGGCCTCAGTTCTTCCCCTTTAATGCCACAGAGCTGGCTCCTCTGTGACTGGTACGATGGATAAGATAAAATAATCTGTCTCATCTCCTGATCTCGAAAGTGATAGACCATCACTTCTGGCCTTGTGTGTAGATGGCACAGGCCAATTGTGATACAGTGTAGGAAGAGACAAGATAAGGATGTGAACCAAGGGAAGGGCACTGCTGGGAAGCCACTTGTAGGCTGGCTGTCACGAGGTAGCAGTGCTTGAACGATAGCTGAGGAGAGGGGAGGGACATCTGATTATCCTCTGTCCCTGGTCTTCTCATGGACCACAGTCTCCTCCACTGTCAACAATCCAGATGTGCTAGAGGCTGATGAATGTCAAGTCTGTCAATCAGGAGGCTATCTCCGGGACATTCAGATCATCTCTGAATTTGTTTACTGGCCTCCACGGATCAGAGCCTACCCAGAGAATTTTCTGCCCTACATCTCCAGCAAGCCAAGAAGTTGGGGTGCAAATTTATACCCCTGGTGTTACCCTTCTGCAAAGAAAACTGAACAATAGGCCTAGATTTCCCTCTGAGCCCCTCCTTAAGATGGAGTCTTTCTTTAGAGGGAACGAGGTTGGGGTGGGGGTGGGTTCTATCAACTCCACTCTGTGGCTGACAGTTTCTCCAAAGGGTCACAGGTGTCAGCTGGCTAAGCCTCGGCTGAGGCTTGAGGTGTCTTTCCCCTGTCATCTTATGGCTGGACAAAGCCTCTGGGAGTCACAGAAAGTGGTCACGGGACTCAGGAAAATGTGGCCAGGATGGAGGTGGAATTGGTTCTTTGGAAGATAATAGCTTCCAAAGAAAATTCCTTGTAACAGCCCTGCCCAGCTACTCAGTCGTGCCCACCCCCAGCTATCTTACAAGAATGGCTGTGCTAGAGCAGATGGTTCCTGTAACGAGGTCACCACAGGGCTGCACCTGGTGCTCCATTTCCTGGTCCTCATCCCCAGTGCGTGAGTCTCTAGCGCTCTGTCTGTTCATAGCCTCTCAAAATGGGGTGAGGGTGGGGGAGGGGGTTCTGCTTCCCCGCTCCCATTTTCTCCCTTTGGTTACCGCCCCCTCTTCTAGCCAGAATCCAAGCAGCAAAAATAGCTCCATCCGAGGACTAGGAATCTGCAGAAACCAGGCTCCACCATACCCATGGAACTCAGTAGTTTTCTCTGTCAAATGAGGATTGCAAGCTGACCTTGGTACTCATGCCTGAATGTCTGCAGCTCTTAGTGAGATATCTCCAAAAAGCAAACAAACTATGTGAAAGGATTCTCTACACTTGTACTTCTGTGGGATTAAAGATTGGACCCAGGACCTCATACACGCTGGGGAAATGCTCTTCTGTTGAGCCGTCCTCAGTCATATTTATTTATTACTTATTTTGAGGCAGTATCTAACTATGTAGCACAGGCTGGCTTCCAACTCCTATTCCTCAGACCTAAGCTTCCCAAGAACTACGATTACAGATGTGAGCCAGCACATCTGGCTTCTGTCCTTTAGCTGATCTATCAAAACATTAAAAATGCATTTGTTAAGCTGGCTGTGGTGCTGCAGGCCTTTAGCCCAGCACCCAGGAGACAGAGTTGGCCAAAATCTCTGAGTTTGAGGCTAGCCTGGTCTACAGAGCAAGTTCTATGACAGCCAAGGCTACAAAGAGAAACCCTGTCTCTATAAACCAGAAAAACAAACAAAACAGAAAGACTCCACTTATTAATGAGAGGGCCTCCTGTGTCATGTGTTGGCACATATACGTGCTATGCAATATTTAAACCGGGGTAAATGGGGTTATAGAGATGACCCAGTGGTTAGGAACACGGGGCTCTTCCAGCCTCCTGAGTTTGATCCCCAGCACGCCCATGGGGACTCACAACCACTTGTGACTCCAGTCCCAGGGATCTGATGTCGTTTTCTGACCTCCAAGGGCACCAGGTACGTACACACTCATAAACATACACGTGTGCAAAACACTGGGACACATAGGATAATAAAAATAATACATTTAAATCATGGTAAACATCTGTCTACTCCAAAAATGTATCATTTCTTCATAGGGAATGTTCTGTTTGTTTATTTGTTTTTATTTTTTGAGACAGGTTTCTCTGGGCATCCTGGTCATCCTGGAAGTTACTCTGTGGACTGGGGCTGGCTTTTAACTCAGAGATCCTCTGCCTCTGCCTTCCAAGTGGGATTAAAGTCGAGGCGTGCACCACCATACCTGCCGTAGGGAACTCAAAAAATCAAAGTTCTCGTGGGCCTTGAACTTGTAATGCCCTCTGTGTCCTCCAAGTGCAGGGTCACAGGCTTGTGCACAGGCTTCCTAAGTGCACTGTACATTAGGACTGCCTGGAACACCCCGGAAGAACTCCTCCCCCC